>JAFNEN010001527.1:0-28065 GCA_019343175.1 Oedothorax gibbosus | reverse complement strand
TCTATGCTCGTAACAGGTGAAAAAAATGCTCATGAGGTGGTAGCGACCGGTGGTGTTGTAGATGAATAAATGATGGCATCATCAGAAAGTTTTTTTTAAGACATTTAATATAGCTAACCATAGCACTAAACTACATAAACAAATAAATAACAAGGAAATCATAGCTCCGAACATCACAGGTCCTTTTAGTTTGAAAGTAGGAACAAACGTGATGTCTTGTTCGGTTCGAATCTCACTGGGAATGAATTTGCCCCGCCTTTATGATGCAGGGATTGGTTAAAAGAATATACAGGGTGTCCGTAAAAGAATGTCCTAGTTTCAAATTGTAATAGTATTGTGATTGAAGTGTAATTGTAATGTGGTTGAAAGTGACGAATAAAGAATAACTCCAACCGTTTCAGATAAGCGCATGCGCTTGTACCTCTACATCGTTGCACAGGCTGTTGCTTCCATTACTCCGGAGTTGCTGCAGACAGTATGGGAAAAATTGTATTTTCGTTTGGATGTGTGCCGTATCACTAAAGGCGCACACATTGAGCACTTATAGGAAAAACTAGGTTCGTTTTCCTTCAATGTAGGATTTGTTATACTTAGTATAAAATAAACTCCAGTAGTATACCATTAAAAATCGGACATTCTTTTACGGACACCCTGTAAAGAATGTATACTATTGGGTGAGATATTTGATTGACAGAACTTTAGTTTTAGTTCGTAATTTTGAAGGATTCGGGTGCAAAGAAAAGTACCGCGTGCAAAAGTTTTACTTCCCTAAATTGGGCTCAAAATGGGGTGCCAAACAAAGAAAGAGTTAATAGAAATTAAATTAAATAATATTCACCACACCTACATGATAAATCAATACTTTTGCAGAGGTTGCGATATCAAAACTAAAGCTATCTCTATGGGTGGGATTATAGAGCCTTATAAGTCAGCTATATTTATCATATAAAAAGTTTGTAAAAATATTAATACAGCCTGAGAAATGTGGCTTAGAAAACCATTTTTTCCCTATTGGATTCCCACAAAGACACACTGGTTTTTTGCTTCCACACTACGTTTATAACGTAAAAAGTGGAAGGTATTATAACCGTTCAGTCCGTCTGTCCGTCACCCACTTTCATAGATTAAACTACAAATGCTACGGACAAGTGTGATACGTCAAAAAAATTTAGCGCTTCAAAATTAGAACACATTGAAAATTTCAGAAAAGAATTCGAAGTACGTCAATTATTTAAAAAAAACTGCAAAATTGAATGCTCATTTAAAAAGCATAGGAAGCCATTCTTATTAGAATTAAATCACCATTGCCATCGCAACAAGCGCTCGATAAACTTTAATTCTTTTCGACAATAAATTAAAATACATTTATTTTTGCGACATCGATCAGTTTGAAATGACGTCAAATATATTTCACTACGAGATTCTTTGTACGTTGATATGAAATGTTTTCATTCTATTTAAAAGCGAGGAATCTTACATATTTATTCTTTGAAATATAAATTAATTTTTGCAAACGATAAGTAATAATTATTGAATTTTCGAAATAAAATAAATGAAACTATCCAAATTTAGCATGTAAATGTTTAATATAGAATATCAATGCTGTGTTTGTCGCCTTTTTACCTGTTAAACACAACTGTTGAGCGGAAGCGGCTTAAGTGACAGATTCTGTTACAAACCTTACTTGTTAATTAGACGCGCCGTCATTCGGCCTTGAGCAAACATTTTAATTAATAATTTTTCCATTCACTTTGACCGTTAATAAAATAAACAGTTTAATATGAACCAAATAATCTTTTTAGGTTCACAACACCTCACAACTAAGAATGTATAAAATTTTTCAAAAGTCTTTAAAGTAAAATATGCATAAAAAACTAAACTCCTCGGCCCGTAAGTGGGCCCAGGCCTGCCGTGCCTATTCCAGCTTTCGTGATCAAGGGCTCTGGGGTGCTAGGCAAATGTCTCGGTAAGGTAAACAGCCTCACGCGGGACCCCCAGTATTTAGTTCCCAAGCATGCTTGGTACTCATTTTATCGACCCACTTAAGAGATGAAAGGCTGAGTCAACCTCGCTCAATCCGGGACTCGATACCCGGACCTGTGGCGTGGCAATGCGAAGCACTACCACTAAGCCACTGGGCAAAATATGCATAAAGTCCCGTTTTTATAGGAAATTGAGTTTAAAGTTGACAAAAGATACAAGTTTCGGTGCATTGGAAGGGATAAACTTTTTTTTCCGGAATGGAGTATAATTTCAAACTATTTTTACATTTTTATTTTATCTAGTGTGTAGGTGCACCTTAAGTGGATCAATTAATTCAGAAATCCCATAACTCACAGTTTTATCAAAATTGATTTTTTTATGTTAATCAATTACCCTGTGTAAACACATATTCTGTGCAGAGTTTTTCTGTTAATCTATACTTGCCGCCACCCAAATTAGAACAAGTTAGGGATGGCGGTTTTTCAGAAAAAAAAAGGTTTTTTACAACGCCGGAAAACCAACCGGTTTTACCGAACCTTAAAAACCGGTTTCCACGAAACCGGTTTTTCAATTTTTTTAAAAAGTTTCTTCAGTTTCTTATTAATTAATTGAAAAAATCAATTAATTTGTAAACGTTACTTTCGAATTTAAAAAAAAACAATTTACACAGTCAATTTAAATGTTTAATGTATGTGTTTAATGTGTTTTGTTGAAAACTAAGTTGTAGGTTTTCTTCCTAACTCTTATTATTTAAAATTATAATGTTCATTTTTTATTGCAGTTTTTCTAATCGTTTTGAGTATTTTTATTAAGCTTTGCATTATTCCATCTCTATTCCTTTCCTTTTCTTTTTTTAATTTTAATTATTAAATTTTAATTATAATATTAAATTTTAATTATAATATAAATTTTAATTATATATTAAAATTTTATTATAATTTAATATAAATTTTAATTATAATTAATTATAAATTTAATTACAATTTTAATTCCTCCATTTGCTATCTATGACCATAGTGCAAAACTAAAATTTTTAAAAAAATTACATAATTATAAAAAAAAACCGCTGATGGCGGTTTTTGAGAAAAAAAAAACGATTTCCGGTTTTTAGATGGTTTTCTCCGCAGAAAACCGGTTTCCGGTTTAGACCGGCCTCATGAAAAAAAAACGGTTTTTCAGTCAAAACCGAGGGCAAAAAACCAGTTTCGGTTTTCCATCCCTAAAGTGTAACAATAAGGGTGGTGGGAACTATAGTGTTTTGCACAGCTATGGAAAGCAATCGAATATAGCATTTTGGGGAGGAACCCATTAATGTTAAAATGGTGTTTTTCTCAATTTCTCGTAAACTATGTTTCGTAGACTTATATGGGGTTTCGAAAAAAGTGATTCAAGTGACGGCTTCATCAATTGACCTCGGATGACCTCAATTGACCTGTTTATAGCTCTAGTGCGACTTCACTTCACCCAAAACCAGAAAAAAAAAATCTTATCCCATTCAGTATGATTTCCTTATTATCACGATAACAAAACCACCTCCTTATCTGGGCCGTAGTGAGCCAGGGGTAGCGTCTCGGTATCGGGATCGAAGGTCCTGTGATCGAGTCCGGTACACTGAAGACCTACCGAGTATATGCGGAGTAGTGCTCGTTAAATCGTTGGTCCGAAAGTCCTCTAAGTTCCCATACCAAATCAATACCTCTGGGGTGACAACAAATTCTGGGGATCTCTAGTTGGCCTCTGTCTCTAAAAATTAGATGGATGCACCTTATGTGTGTATTGTCTGTTGTGTCTGTCTACTTGACGAGGGTTTATAAGCGGTCGCTGACCAGCACACAAACTGAAATATTGTCTGCCAACCCAAACCACCTCCTATCTGCGTTCTCAAATGTATTTGGGCTATTACACTTCTTCGCTTATCATTTCTGGTGTTTGTTGGAAAGTGTGCAGGCACGCGCTTCTTATCAGAACATGTGACGTTCTTATCCGTGGGAAAAAGATGGCTATCAAAAATTACACATTTCGGTATAAATAGGGATATTAGAATATTTTTTTATTTATCTCGAACGGGAAGTATCGAGATTTGACTGGTTCCGTTGTATTTGCGATGTCTTCGTAAGTTCAGTGTTCTTCGTAAATAGTAACAAATACTCTTGATATATGAAAAAAAGTTAAGTTGCTAGAAATAGATTTGTTAAACGATCAGTTTAGTTTGAATTATCGTCGCACTAGAGCTACACGAGGGTTTTGGTGACGGCGTAATTTAGAACCACAGTCAAGTGACGAGCCGACACCTGAGTAGGCCCCCAACGCAACCGTCAAGGGCGACATCGTATGCAGCGTTAGGATTTGAAGGATATTTAACGTGCACTCTCTCCACACGGGGTATTATTCGTCGGACATTTTAGCTGCACGGGCGTTTATAGGTCGGCAGTTATTTTGGCGATGCCCCCGAACTTGAGACCTTCCGCATGCTAGGCGAATGCCTAACCGACTGTTCTCCCTAGCCCCGTTAAACGATCAGTAGCTATATAAACCAAAACAAATGGGAGCGCCTATTTCTTAGATATACTAGTTTAATAGATGTAATTTGAATGCTAAACCGCTTTCGCATAAAATAGGGTTTTAGTTATTGTTTCTTCGTAAATAGTATTAAATATTCTTGCTATGTAAAAAAAGTGTTAGTTTGCTAGAATTCTATTAACAAGCTATCTAAAGCAATTTAAAAGGTGGCGCTTATTTTTTAGATATACTAGTTTAATATATGTAATTTAAAGTACAAAACCGCCTACACACAAAATAGAATACTTGTGCAAGTAATTTCCATTCGACCACTTTCGGCAAACCCCAATTTTTTAACTGTCAAATACGATATATGATTTTAAAAAATATAAAAAGCACCCATAAAATCATAAAATAAAAGCAAAAAATAATAATTATACATAAAATTAATATAATCTAGACTAATTAATATAATATTTAATATAATATGTTTATATGCAAGATTTCTTTAACAAATGATTTGAACAACCATCAGTGTTAGCATTTTAAAATTTTAATAAATAAAATATTCTTAGAAAACTCATTTTCGAATACCAGCACAAGTAATTCCAGACAAAAAAAAAACGAAAACAAGACAGCTGTTGCCATCCACAACGTGAAACAACCCCATTATACAGGGTGTCCGTAAAAGAATGTCCGAGTTTCAATTTGTGACCTGATCACGCCTTGTGATTTCTTCCTTTGGGGCTTCGTAAAAGATCGGGTCTACGTTCCACCCCTATCTCACGATTTACCAACCTTGAAAGGTAGAATTGCACATGCTGTTGCTTCCATTACTCCGGACTTGCTGCAGACAGCATGTGAAGAATTGCATTTTCGTTTGGATGTGTGCCGTATCACTAAAGGCGCACACATTGAGCACTTATAGGAAAAACTAGGTTAGTTTTCCTTCAATGTCATGTATACAACTTAAAGTACTTTCCTTAATGTTATATTTAGTACAAAATAAACTCCTGTAATATACCATTAAAACTCGGACATTCTTTTACGGACACCCTGTATATTATTAATTATATTATGTGTTGGCCCGCGCTTCTTATCCGAACATGTGACGTTCTTATCCGTGGGAAAAACGATGGCTATCGATAATTACACATTTCGGTATGAGAATTTACTGATTTTAGAATATTTTTTTTTCTATCTAAAACGAGAAATATCGAGACATGGCTGGTTTGTGGTATTTGCGATGCCTTCATAACTTCAATGCTTGTTTTACGTAAATAGTTGCTGTGTGAAAAAGTGTTAATTTTGCTAGGAATCTATTAAATTATCACTCACTATATAAACTAACACAACAGGTAGTACTTGTAACTACTACTGTAACAGGCTCGTTCTTACGTATCGTTAGAAGGAAGAATCGTGTCTGTTGAAGAATTCAATCATGTTTGTTTTAATTAAATAAAAAATATGAAAAACATGGTAAAATAAAATTAACTCTCAAACAATTTCAGCAAATAAATTGACCCTAAATTCTTCATGCTTGCTTTTTTTAGATATTTAAAATATGATTTTAACTATTTTCAACAAATGAAGTTTTGAAAAAAGTATCGTTATAATTTATTCCAAACTTATAATTCCAATTTAAATTTCAGTTTAAAAAAATTAAGATTTTTTTTTCCGTTTTTTACCATTTCATTCTCGATGCATAATGAATATATTTCCCAAATTTTAGATTTTTAGAAAAACAAATAAAAAGTTGAAGACTGAAAGGGTAACAAAGTGCTCTCCTACTCTCTTAAAACAAAAGAGTGAAATCCACTCCTATAGTGGAAGTGCATTTTCGGCACGGAAAGGAGTGGAAATTAACTCAGGCTGAGTTAAAACCGCTCGTTTTAAGAGTGTAGGACGTAGATTGTTTTCTTTTATTTCCTTTACCCACTCCGCAAAAATAGTGAAATCCACTCCTATAGGGGAAGTGCATTTTCGGCACGGAAAGGAGTGGAAATTAACTCAGACTGAGTTAAAACCGCTCGTTTTAAGAGTGTAGGATGTAGATTGTTTTCTTTTATTTCTTTTACCCACTCCGCAAAAAGAGTGAAATCCACTCCTATAGGGGAAGTGCATTTTCGGCACGGAAAGGAGTGGAAATTAACTCAGCCTGAGTTAAAACCGCTCGTTTTAAGAGTGTAGGACGTAGATTGTTTTCTTTTATTTCCTTTACCCACTCCGCAAAAATAGTGAAATCCACTCCTATAGGGGAAGTGCATTTTCGGCACGGAAAGGAGTGGAAATTAACTCAGACTGAGTTAAAACCGCTCGTTTGTTTTAAGAGTGTAATTGTTTTGAGCAGTGTACTAGCTTAAAATATGTAATTTAAAACCGAAAAACTCTCATTATCAAAATAGTTTACTATCCTTTATTACTTTAAATCAACTAATAAAAAAATGTAAGATAATGAAAATATTGCGTTAGGGTCGAAATTCCAAAAGGGAGATTTTGTGTTTTCTACACGTTTTGGAGGGTTCTGATTCTAAAACAAGTAAGTTTGTTACAAAATCTGTCACTTAAAAACCGCTTCCACACAGTATTTGTGCTCTACAAAAAACGCACTATTTATACACCTCTGAAAAACATTCGCCAAACAGGGCCTTCAGCTTATAATTCAAACTTTTAAACGCCAAAATTAACTATTTTCATTAATATTCTTTCGCAAATTACTAATTACTCATTATCGTTTGCTGAATTTGTTTGAAATTAGAAAAATAATGATGCAACTTTTTGTAATAAAAAATCTTTTAGTTGCCACAATATCCCAAACGTACAAAGAATCTCGTAGTGAAATATATTTGTCGTCATTTCAAACTGATCGATGTCGCAAAAATATATTTATTTTAATTTATTGTCTAAAAGAATTATAGTTTCTCGAGCGATTGTTACGAATGGCAATGGTGATTAAATTCTAATAAAAATGGCTTCCTATGCTTTTTAAATGAGCATTCAATTTTGCAGTTTTTTAAATAATTGTGAGTACTTCGAACTCTTTACTGAAAATTTCAATGTATTCTAATTTCGATGCGCTGAATTTTTTGACGTGTCACACTTGTCCGTAGCATTTGTAGTTTGGTCTGTGAAAGTGGGTGACGGACAGACGGACGGACTAAACGATTACAATACCTTCCACTTTTTACGTTATAAACGTAGTGTGGAAGCTGAAAAGAGGTTTTCGAACATTGGTCTATCTGTCTATTCGTTTGTCTGAAACCTCTCTACAGTTCGAATCGAAAGAACTACGTACCTCCATATTTGGTATACGAGTTCCTCGTACTTGTCGGACATCCTAATAAGGTACTCGAGAAAATTGTGCATGGGTTGGTTTTTCTAGAACTTTTTATGTTTTAAAGGTATTGAAATTGCCTCATAAAGTATACAATTAACTTCAAAAGGTGTGTAGTGATTTATTGATCGGTAATTGAAAGCAGTATGTAGTGGGGCTGGGAAGCCCAGTCGGTTAGGCATTCGCCTAGCATGCGGAAGGTCACAGGTTCGGGTCCGGGCATCGCCAAAATAACTGCCGACCTATAAACGGCACGTGCAGCTAAAATGTCCGACGAATAATACCCCGTGTGGAGGGAGTGCACGTTAAATATCCGTCAAAGTCCTAACGCTGCGTACGATGTCGCCCTTAACGGTTGCGTTTGGTGCCTATTCAGGTGTCGGCTCGTCACTTGACTGTGGTTCTAAAATACGACGCCCATCGCCAATAGCCCTCGTGTAGCTCTAGTGCGATAATTCAAACCTAACCTAACCTAGAACTTTTTATGTTTCAAAGGTATTGAAATTACCTCATAAAGTATACATTTAACTTCAAATGGTATGTACTAGTTACAAGTCAATGTTGTAACAGAGTTTTTTGTTTGTTTTGGATTGTAAAATACAAAAACCGACGACGTAAAAATGTCAACAAAAATTAGTACTTAAAACAAATTTTTTATTGCAATATAGTAACACCCAACATATATTTAATAGAAGCCTTAAATTTAATTTAATAAAAAATACTTATAATCTTTTTGACCGTTTGAAAGTACCGGGTGGCCCAGCGGGTAGTGTTTGAAACAAATGAAAAAATAAAAACAAATAAGAGACACGAGAAGAATTTAATGACGTTTATTGAATGGACATATGAGGCAATTAATGATAAAGAGGTTCGAAGTGCCCGCCATCTTTAACAAGGACAGCAGTTAGGCGGTTCTCGAATACAACCATACTCCATCTCATACTCCTTATCTCCTCCTCCTCCTCCATACTCCTGCCATACTCCTTTTGTTTGGCCAATTCTTTCTGTGGAACTTCTCAAAAAAGCTAAAAAATGCTTCCCACAAAAAATTGGTCAAACAAAAGGAGTATGGAGGAAGGAGGAAGGTATTTGTAAGGAGTTTGGAGTGTTGTTGTATTCGAGAACCGCCTAACTGCTGTCCTTGTTCAAGATGGCGGGCACTTCGAACCTCTTTATCATAAATTGCCCAATATGTCCTTTCAATAAACGTCATTAAATTCTTCTCATGTCTCTTATTTGTTTTTATTTTTTCATTTGTTTCAAACACTACCCCTGGGCCACCTGGTATCCGTTACCTACTAAATTGGAACTTCGTCTAACCGATCGGGCTATCCAATATTGACACTTTAAGATGAAAAATTCGATCGTTAACTGAAAAATTGATATTTTTCTTTCGGATCTTTTTATTATTGATGCGGACTTTACTGCGATTTCGTTGAAAAATCTAGTTTTTATTGGGATTTAACGTCAGGGAGAAATAGATTATATCAAACAAGATGGGAAAGAATGTCACTAATTGGTATTTCCTCCCTTGTTCTTTAAGGGCGAATAAGACCGTATGACCAAAGGTCTCCAAACCAAATTGCTGTGTGTTATTTCAATGGAAAACAATAATTTTCTAAGCCTCGTTTCTCCGGCTGTATTGAATATTTTTTACGAACTGTTTTTTATGTGATAAATATAGCCAACTTCAGGTCCCAACAATCCCACTTTTGGAAATAGAATATTTTTTAAAATTTTCAATAAATAATTTACAACAAAATATTCAAAGCAATTTCAAAAACTGGGATTATAAAGACCTGTAAGTTATGTACGAGGAGCTGTTTTTTTTTCAACCTCCGATGGGCTGTAGCTAAAAGACGGGTCAAGATACAAAAAAGATTTTTTTTACCAAAAGTAAGGTACAATACTGCTTTATTCTCCATATAATCACCTTGACGATTAAAGTCATATCTGTAAACAAGCTTTGAAATACCCTCTTCATAAAATGTAGCCGCCAATGATTTGAAGGGAGTTGTGACGGTTTCTTTGAGCTTAACGTCAACTTGGAAGCGCTACAATCCAAGCCATTATGCTTATCAATAATTCACTTATGGTAAACCTTCGAGTTTCCCTAAACACTTGGTCAACTCGCTGAACAATACTGATGTTCATGAAGAAGAGGGTACCAAGGAAGCAAGTCTGTCGCTACAGACGGTATTGTTCAACGAGTTGACCAAGTGTTTAGGGAAACTCAAATGTTTACCATACGTGAATTATGGACTAGTAGTGGCTTGGAGGACAGAAAACAATTGACGTAAAGCTTCCAAATTTACTTTTTCTAAACGAAACCGTCACAACTCCCTCCCAATCATTGACGGCTACATTTTATGAAGAGGGTATTTCAAAGCTTGTTTACAGGTATAACAAATGCCTTAATCGCCAAGATGATTATATGGAGAAATAAGCAGTTTTGTACTTTACTTTTGGTAAAAAAATCTTTTTGTATCTTGACCCGTCTTTTTGCTACAGCGCCATCGGAAGTTGGAAAAAAACAGCCCTCGTATGTTTAGCAATAAAAAAAACTCTTTTGTAAAAAATATTCAATACAGCCGGAGAAATCTGGCTTAGAAAATAATTTTTCCCATTGAAGTAACACTGAGGCACTTTCGTTTTTAGACCTGAGGTCGATCGGGCTCATTTGCCCTTAAGGGTGATGATTTGTCCCATATACATTAGTTTTTAAATGCATTAATTATGCATTAGTTTTTGAAATCCTGATATCCGACAAAGTAAAATAGCCCACTAACTAATTTCTACTAGCACCGACTGGCTAAGTAGGTTTAGAGGGACTGTCAGTACCATAGAGCTAATGCATTAGTTTTGAAATCACAACTTTTGCAAAAGAATTGTTTTGCCATGTTATCAAATTTTCACCGTGTATGGCAATCATCGTAACATCAATTTAAAACAAAATTGAAATGAAAATAAAATCAGGTTATTTAATTATTAGTTGACAAAGTCTTTAAAAAGTGTCGCCATCTTCTGTATATGCCCCTTCTGTATATGTTAGGCATTTTAAAACTTAAAAAATATATGATTAATAACTAGATAACATTTTCCTTTCAAATTTATTTCATTTTGATGTTATGTCGATTCCTATACCTTGGGAAAAAGGGCTAAGATGGCAAAGCAATACTTCTGCGGAAGTTGTGGTTCCAAAACTAATGCAGTAGCTCTATGAGACTGACAATCCCTCTTAAGGTGTCTTATATATGCCAATAAGAATACCTTTACCGGTTCTGTTCTGTCTTCCAGGCCTGTTCTTCCATAAGGCTTGTTAGGCCGGGCCTAGGGCCCAAATTTTAGGGCTCCTAAATTTCAGTTTCTATTATGGTAAATGCTGTAATCTTCAAAATATCAGTAAACTAAAAAAATTCTGATACTCCACTTTGTTTTTTGCTCGATTTTGAATTAGAAATGGTCTAACGTGATTGTTTAGATCGATATTTATAAGGAAGCCAATAAAATAGTAGCAAAATTTGATACATAGATCAGATAGCACCATCATTACTGGAAATCATACACAACATTTTCCGTAAAGGGGCCCCAAAATAGGTTGTGCCTATAGTCTGAGTTTTCCTAGAACAGGCCTAGGTCTTAGCCCTCCTATAAACATATTTGGGGCTTTAGACCCCAGTCGGTAAGGCGCTTGCCTTGAATGCGAAAGGTCCTAGTTTCGGTTCCGGGCATTGACAAAATAAGGGCGACTTATTAATGGTATGCGCTGCTAAAAAGTCCGACGAATAATTCCCCTTATAGTGGGAGTTCTCGTCAAATGTTCTTCGAAGTCCCGACGCCGAGTAGGTAATCGTTTCCGGCTGCCTATTTCTAGCCTCCTTCAGGACGCCGAGTACAATGTCGCCCTAAAAACTAAAAAAAAAAGTTGAGTTGTGTGCCTACGCAGGTATTGGCTCGTCACTTGACTGTGGTTCTAAATTACTACGACTGTGATCAATAGCCCTCGTTTAGTTCTAGTGCGTCAATAATTCAATTTAACCCTAATCCTTTTTACAATTTATACGGGACCAAAAACTAACGCTGTGTATAGGGCACTATGGTGCGCTTTAAATCTGACATGTTCCAGCTTTAGAGTCAACAGGCAACCTCGTCACTTGCGCGAAATACAAATAGCTTCTTCTCTTGTGTTTTACCTTTAAATACTTGTTCATTTATTTTGTGTGTTTTTTTTAGTTAAATGTGTCATTAAAATTCTAAGTACACGTGTGTCATCTATTTTTAATTTATCAAATTTCATATCACTTGTTTTTCATTTGCATATTTAACAATGTTTTATGCTTAATACGAGGCCCAGTGGTTTAGTGGTAGTGCTTTGATTTGCCATGCCACAGATCCGGGGGTCGAGTCCCGGATTGGGCGAGGTTGACTCCTCCTTTCATCAATTAAGTGAATCGATAATAAAAGACCAAGCATGGTTGGGAAAACGCTGGGGTTCCACGTGAGATTGACCACCTAACCGCCTAGCACCCCAGAGCCCTTGGTCACGTAAGCTGAAATGGGCACGGTAAGCCTTGGCCCTCTAACGGCTGTTGCTCCGAAGAGTTTAGTTTTTTGTGCTTAATACATTTAACTCAAATATTTTTTTTTAAATGTTTGTCGAAAAATAAAAAAGATTTAAAAACTTGTAGACCACAAGGCAATTACACAACTGCTCCTTAAAAATAATTTATTGTCAAAACCCTTTCGAGAATTTACGAAGCGTATCGAGTCGCTCGAAACTGCTCGTTTCAAGAAACATGGAAATTTAAATCATATAAAACCGATTTTGAAATTGAAATGTGCTAACTTCGGAATTGTAAACATATGCGAACGTTTGAAGTAGTTAATATTTTTACTTGTAGACAGCATTTTTCCAATACTCTTACATAAGTGTGTTAATCTATGATTTAACATATCTGGAGTAAAAAAATTTTGGAGAGTGCTTCGCTAGACAAAATATCGACAAATCTGCAAATGTTTATTTACTGCATTTGATTTATCAAGTATTATTGACAACTTGTAGTATATAGTGTCATCGGTTATTTGAAGATGTAAGAATATATTTGTACTTATTTGGATTTTATCGAAAAAATTTAATATTTTAAAAATAGTTGGCCTGCAGGGTTTTATATTCCATTTTTTTAAACTTTATTTGAATATTTTGCAGTAAAATTATTTATTGAAATAAAAAATATCTATTCGAACTAATTTCAAAAAGGGTATTAAAAAGCCATGTAAGCCAGCTACATTTATTATACAAAAAAAATCTTGTACAATTATTTGATGCTAAAAGTATTCGATTTGGAGTAATTTGGCTTAGAAAATTACATTTTCCTTGGGATTAACACAAAGAGAAGACTTCGTTTTGGAGACCCGACTACGTATCCCATTCCCCCTTAATCTATTGTTTTTTATACTTGTCGTAAGAATAATATGTTTTATCATAGTCATCAATATCATAGTTATCGTTTTTTCTTAGACATGCCTTTTATATTACAAAAAATTAAATTGATCATTTACTAATACAAGTTTTTGGAACGACATAAGGTAGAATCTTTGAATAGAATCTTTATTTTTTTTCAATTAAAATTTCAATTCACCGCATTTTACACAGTTAAAAATTTCGGTGCAAGATTGCACCTGATTCCTAGAGCTTTCTATTTGCTGCAACTTCCCAGCTAAAAAATTTCTACGAAAAATCTGCAGAAAAGTGAAGATCTACAGATTTTCTTCAAAAATCTTGAAATAATCTGAAGAATAAATCTTCAGATTTCAAGTAACTGCAAATTACTTCAGATATTTTGAAGATTCTTGGACGAATAAAAGGTAAATATGGGAAGCGGAATCTATGATTTTTATAAAATTGGACCAATCTGTTTTTGTTTTCCTTTCGATAATTTCGATTACAAAAAGTTGCGAAGAAGCAGTTTTATTAATGAATTGCTAAAAAAAAATATAAATACTATATAATATAAATGTTTAAAAACTAAATCTATTTTCCTTATAAAACTGATTGAAGATAAAATATTAAATTAAAACAAAATAATTAAGCATTTTACCTTCATAATTTTTTTTAAAAATTGTCATAGATAAGTTAGAGCGATCTGGATGTAAGCTATATTGGAAGCTTTGGGATCAGATTTACTGTACGGTCCCCCTTGGCGCGATTTTTTCGGATTTGGCGATCAATAATTATTTCTGGCAACCTGTTTGACTTTGACTGATGATTCGAATTCTGACTTCGCACCAATGACGTTTTCCGGCAACCCTATCGGACCGTTAGTTGGAATAAGAAATAGTCCATATATTTTTTTTTAATCATGGTTTTTAAAAAGTCGCCAAAATACGGACTTTTGGCGCGATTTTGGAAATTTCGCCAAGGGGGACCGTACAGTAAATCTCTACAAAAGCTTTGATTTACCCCATTTTACGATATATCGAAGTTGTACCGTTTTTATTAACCTAAAATTGGTAAATTCACGATCTAAATAGAGGTTGAACTAGAAAGTATCACGTTTCCGGTGTTTCTTACACCAAAAATTTTAATAACATTTAAAATGCTAAACATATCTTTTAATTGTTTTAGAGCAATGGGCTTTACCATTACAATTCTACATTAACAAAGAGTACCATAAAATTCCAAAAATAATTATTTTACTAACACACAAAAGTGTCCAATGTTATAATGGGCATGTTTCAGGTCTTGAGTGGCGACAGAAATGCTGAATGAAAATAAATTCTTTTACGGGCCTCTATTGTGGAATATAGAATTAATGCTGTGTTTGGCGCCTTTTTATTTATTCAATATTTTCACTGTTGCCATTTCGTCAAACGTACGAGAAACTTTATTTAAAATAAAAATAAGACTCTTAAAAGAATATTTATGTGGTATAATTTAGTTTGGATTGTTGTAATACCACAATAGAGTTCTTTTGATGGTTCATTATATATGTATGAGGACAACATTTAAAATGCTAAATATATTTTTTAATTGTTTTAGAGCAATGGGCTTTACCCTTACAATTCTACATTAACGTCTGCGTTACTTTAATGAAGAGTACCCCCAAAAATTCCAAAAATTAAAGTTGTATTCAAACTTAATCAGAATATTTTAAGAAGTTTTAAATTTGAATAAGACTTCCTAAAATGGAGGTCTAAAAACATGAGCACGGCGCCTTATATGTTCTGTTCAGACTTATTTTTTATAATGTTCTTTGGGATTCTTAAATGCATTGCATAAGAAAAAAAGTTAATGAATACGAAATGTATTATTCACGCACAAAAGTGGAGATTTTTGCATCAAAACTTTTTCTCAAAATAAAAATGAGGATTCATGAGTAACTTTTTAAACAATGCAAAAAAAAAAATCTGAAAGGGAAAAAAATCTGAGAGCTTTATTTTTTTGCTCTTTAAGTCGAAGCGTTTTTTTTTTTTTACTTTAAGTGATGTAACATCAAATGCTGATGTTAGAAATAAAAACTTTGAAATACAGAGTAAATTCAAAATGATCTTTAAAATTCATTTTTTCCGTTTGTCTAAAAATTTAAATTAAAATAATTATTTTACTAACACACATAAGTTTCCAATGTTGTAATGGGCATGTTTCAGGTCTTGAGTGGCAACAGAAATGCTGAATGAAAATAAATTCTTTTACGGGCCTCTATTCTGGAATCGATATCACTTGGGAACAGAGCACCAATCGCAGTACCGATAGAAGGAAAATCAGAAATGAAAGCTGGCTATAAGGAAATACGTCACCTGAAACAAGTCAATTAATACTCGGTCATGTGATTATTTTATGTTTCATTATGATGACTTGTATAATATCCAAAAGTAAAAAATATATATGCATAAAGATGTTTTTTTATTTTTTATTTCTAGCAGTAGCACTTGATATATATACATCATTCGCCAGAGTGTAAACACTCAGCGCAAGCAAACATGGAGCAAAACAAACCATTAACAGAGGAACAATAAATACAAAAATCGGTAAAACATTAAAGTGAAATAAACAACAATAAACATGAACGATATTAACAATAAACATGAACAATAACAATTGTTAAACAGTCTGGATGGCCTGTAACAGTTCTCTAGCTTTCCAATATCTATCAAAATAACATCCAGAGACCTCCGGGCAAACCTCAAGATGCTCCGTATTCATCACACAGTCACTCTTGCACAAGACACAGTTTGGGGAAGAGAGAATTCCAAATTTGTGCAAGTAACCGGCAAGACAGTCATGGCCCAGCCTGAAAGCCGCAACGTCGTCTTGGAAACTGGGGGATCTTTTCAAGAGTCTCTCTCCATGATTTATCACTGATTACATAAAGATGTTGACAATTCTATTTTATAAACCTTTTGTTTGATAAAATGAATTTATATCTAACGTAAAAAACTTGCAATTCATTCTCACACTGTCTTAATGCGCTGACTCTATTGAAAACTTGGAATATCAACTGCTTAACAGTTTCAAAGAGATAAAAAAAATTAATGTTCGCAGTTCATTCAAACATATGTTTGATAACTTCAAAGGAACATAAAAGTTTGAGATTCTGTGTAATATTTTAGTTTCAATTAAAAGGGAGTAATTTTTAAAAATATATATTTTGTTGTTGAATAGTTTAGAATTACTTGTCGAATCTGAAGCCAAATGATGCTTTTTGGATTTAAATACAATAATTGGATAGATGATAATTTTATTATTCTATGTTTTTTCTACAACCCTGATGGTATGTACTGAACTTAGATATTTGTTACAGTTGTTTTGTTATGTATTTTTACTTTGTTCGAACTTTTGTAAACCAAACATTTTGCAAGTTTCTATGACTAAATAACCATATTCTACAATATTTATTATTATTATTTTTAAAGAATTTATTTTTGTATTCCTCATTCAAAATTTTTTTTTTGTAAAAGAATAGCCGAATTCTTGATTTTGTTCTTTTTTGTATTTTTTTTACTCTGATTAATCGTCCAAAGGGGGAATGGGAGTGGTAGCCGCGTCTCCAAACTAAAGTCCTCCTTTTTCAATTTTCTAAGCCAAATAACTCCGTCTGTACTGAGTATTTTTACAAATTATTTTAATATGATAAATGTAGCTGACTTAAACGTCCTTGTAATACCACTTTTTGAAACTGGTTCGAATATTTTGTTGCAAAATTATATATTAAAAAATCAAAAATATTCGAACCAATTTCAAAAAGTTGCATTATAAAGACGTACAGGCCATCTGCATGTATCACTTAAAAAAACCTTCTGTAAAAATATCCAATGCTACCGGAGTTATGTGGCTTAGAAAATTAGTTCTTTTTTACATTGGATTAACACACAGATACAGGGCTTCGGTTGGGAGATTCCATTATCTTTTAGTACAATCAATTAATTCCATTATCTTTTAGTAAAATCAATTAATTCCATTCTCTTTTAGTTCAATCAATATTTACAATTTTTACTTTCGGTTTCATCTTAGAATTGACTCTTTAAAGTTCACAAATTTTACGGGAAAAGTTATTTTATACTTATTTTATTGCATTTTATTTTTATTACTTGTTTGCATTTATAAATATCCTTATTCCTGCGTTTAGTAAAAAAAAACCTTTCCACTTTTACTTTTAAACATTCTAAAAACAAAACAACCTACTCATGAATGTGTATAAAATGACATTAAAAATCATCTTACAAGCATAAATCAAACAAGAAGTTTTGAAATATTTAAAATAACTTTCTTTTTCATAGAAATTTAAAATTACAATAAAATTATTAAAACTAGATGTATTCATTTTAAATTTTTTTTAATTTGTTACCGAAGATAGGAGAATCGGGTGAGATAATAACAAGCACAGGTGGCTGCAAAATATCCAATATGAATTTAGAAAACCTATTAACCTTTGACTATTTATAAAAGTATATTTACCTCAAAAATATTGTAAAAACCTATAAACTCTTATAATAAATTAAATAAATAGTATTATTAGACACAGTTTTATCTATTTTTCTCGTGTAACACGAAAGCGAAAAAGCACATTAAAAGCAATACCAATTAAATTTTTATATTTACTTATAAAAAAAACTCGCTTAGGAAATTTTGTAATTAATAATCTACTAAATATGTTTTTATCTATCTATGTGTAAAGATCATTTTCATACTTGATTTCATTTTATGGTTGCATATCTTTGGCATGATTAAAAATTCTAAGAATGTATTTTTTTAATGCTAAAACATATTACAATCACAAGGAAAAATTATTAAAATAACTTCACCTTCGCGAATTATAAAAAGATAGTTCAACTCAAAATTAATAAAAAATGCTTTATATTATTTTTGTTAAGATATCGAAAAAAATTTTTGGTATTTGCATGCACTTATAAGAAAACTTTAATTAAAAACTTATAAAGAGGTCATAATTTATTAATAATATTATAAAAATCGTATTCAAGGTTTCTTTTAGAAACTTTGCTATCTTTAAAGCATCCATTCTGTGTTACATTTGAAGAATTTTCTTAAATACGTTAGAAATCCATTTAAAAAAAATTTATAACTACTTTTTAAAAATTGAGGATTATATTTATTTTTGTAGGGCATAGAAGGGTGCACGCAAGCAATACAACAATAGTTAAATCCTCAAAACGAACTAATAATAATATAAACGGAAGATAACTAAAATTAATTATAATAAGAATGAAACAGACTATTTTCAATTTTGTTTGCCCCGAAATGTTTTCTTCTATTCACTTGACTAAAATATTACTGCCAACTTTGCTGAATGCAACTCTTTGAATTGCTATTTTTTTTCTTTTCCATTTCAAAATTAAAAATATTCGTCAATTAACACAATTTCAGTTACTTTTAGCTTCCACACTACGTTTATAACGTAAAAAAGTGGAAGGTAATATAATCGTTCAGTCCATCTGTCCGTCACCCACTTTCGTAGCCCAAACTACAAATGCTACGGACAAGTGTGATACGTCAAAAAATTCAGCGCATCAAAATTAGAATACATTGAAAATTTCGGAAAAGAATTCGAATTCAAAGTACTTCAATTATTTAAAAAAAAAACTGCAAAATTTAATGCTCATTTAAAAAGCATATAGGAAGCCATTTTCATTAGAATTTAATCACCATTGCCATTCGCAACAATCGCTCGAGAAACTTTATAATTCTTTTAGATAATATATTAAAATAAATATATTTTTGCGACATCGATCAGTTTGAAATGACTTTAAATATATTTCATTACGAGATTCTTTGTACATTGATATGAAATATTTTCATTCTATTTAAAAGTGAGAAATATTACGTATTCATTCTTTGAAATTTAAATTAATTTTTGCAAACGATAAGTAATAATTATTGAATTTTCGAAATAAAAAAAAATGAAACTAGCCAAAATTAGCATGCAAATGTTTAATATAGAATATCAATGCTGTGTTTGTCGCTTTTTACCTATTAAACACAACTGTTTTGTGGCAGCGGGTTAAGTGACAAATTCTGTTACAAACTTGTTATTTACAAAAACGTATAAAAAAATAAGCTATATCAGGTCCCCGTGATTTTAAGATTAACAGACTGAGAAAATGTGTTCAGGCAAAAAATATGTTAATAGAGATTGAGTTTACGAGATTTGACTTATGGCTGATTCCATCTAACTGGAGATTTTTGTAGTGTAAGTCACAAGTTAAAAAATGCTTTTTTGGGGGAGGAGGGAAAAATATCAAATTAAATGAAACAGGTTACATCATTTAGTTACAGTAAGTGTACATCAACTGTTGTCCCGCTATTTTTTTTTCATTTGATGTTAACAAGAAGTTCTTAAAGAACTAAAATAGCCTACTTTCATGTTACTTAAATACTTACTGAAATTCTAATTGAGAAACAACTAGGTTCATGACAGTAAATATCATCAAAAATCGTTTCTACACTAGATTTACACACATTAGAGAAAATCGCTAAACACAGCATCCAGCTATAATTTAAACTTCTAAAAGCCAAAATCAACTATTTTCCTTAATATTCTTTCTCAAATTAACTTTATTATTTAATAATTTATCGTCTGCACGATTTATTTGTAGTTCAAAGAATAATTCAATATTTATTAATAACAAAAGTAATGAAACTACTCCAAACTACATTTAAAAAAAAACAAGAAATGTAAATTAAAACTAAGCATAATTGTATGCAAAAAATATGCCTTGCCGCTTTCTTGGTAAACAATGCATGAACAATCAAAGAATCACATAGTGCTACATTTTATAACGTCATTCTAAACTGATTTATGGAAAAATTATTTTGCTTCAAATATTTTTAAATAAAGTTTTCTCATGCCATTGTTGATTTGGCAAAAGCGATTTAAATGACTCAAAATTGAATTTCATTGCTAATTCAATGGGAAATTCGCCGACAGAAAGTAGATTTATGTCCGTCCGGACGTACAGACAGGCGGACAAAAAAGTATGAAAGTTAGGTCTCTGAGGTCATAGCTTTCTAACAAAAAAAGAATTTTTAAGATCCGATTGATAGAACCGATTTTGGAAGGGGGGTACGAACAGACGGACATCGACCGCATGTCAATACCTACTTTTTCGTTTTTTTTAATTCTTTCGAATTAAAAAAAAAGAAAAGTAGGCTAAAAATGTGATAATCACTTTTTAACACACGTCGCTTACACTACAGAAAGGGTAATTCTGCAAAGAATTTGCCATAATAGTGATAAATAATTAATACCATGACAAATCTCACACAACATGAAATAAATAACGTTTTCAGCAATTAAAAACTAAACCATCAGAAAGAGATAACAATCAGACGTAAAGAAACATTTTAATTAATATGACAAAATAAATGGCAATTTCAAATTAATCTTTTGCATAATTAGATTACAAACCTTTCATTTTTATAAAGATAACATATATTTTTATGAAAGTCGCCATTTCTTTTATCTCTCTCTGAAACTTACTTTAAAAACCTATTACGGAAAATTTCTCTGTTAAACATTTAAACCGACGATTATTCAAAGTGTGTGTATTTCTTTACGAGCATACATTAGCAAATATAATTATTTCTGAATTTATAGCTTTTTCCTATTAGAAAATGTTTTAAACTCAAGATTCACATGCAATTATTTTAATTTTCGCTCGCGCTAAAATTTCTTGCAAAATGACATTTTCCCCTTTTTGAATGGCAACAACTCCAGTGGTCTTGTTTTCATTGTGGGTTCTGCTCATAGATATAGTTAAAGTATTAGATTGGCAGATCACGTGACCTCCAATGCTAACGACGGGACGCGCATGGAGGCCAAATAAGAGGGCAAAATGGCCAGTGTTTTGCCACTTTAGGGAGAAAAATACTACGAAAAAATACCATTTATTTTTTCGTAGTATTTTTCTCCCTAAAGTGGCAGATGCATTTATTTTTAAATTCATTTTTAAAGTTAATGATACGTCATCCTGTTAAACCTCTCTGAGCATAACAGATGACGTCACGGTTGGCTTTTTTTTTCTTGGCGTGTTATTTCGTATCCCGTTTCACTGTATCCGTTTGAAACAGTGAAACGTGCTTTCATCCTTATCAAACTCTTAAAAAAAGTTATGCTATTTTACAGAAACATGTCATGTTCATTCCAGTTAATTTCTTTAAACGTTGAACGATTTCACTTGACTATTACGATCAGATCCAACAGTCAATAGTTCTGCAATAGCTCATACGCGCACTAGTGTGTGTATTTTAACTTACAACCAAACTTGGAACAAGCTGTTTAACTTCCTTGATCTGAACTGGTTACAAATAATATTGTCTTCTTTTAATGAGGTTTCGCAGAAATTGTAAGGTTTACTATTTTATAAAGTGTATTACAGCATAGATCGAAACATCGCCAAAAACATAACAGTTGACGTCAGAGCTGTTTTCAGTGACGTACATTTTCGGCAAATTTCAAATGCTTTTTTTGTTGAAATTAAACATATTTGTGAATATTTAAGCTTACATTCGGAATCTGCAGCTTCTAATGTACCAGAAAAACACATATATTATCAATTTCGCGTTTCATGCAACTTGTCCATTCTATTCCTATGGAGAAATCGGCCTATGTTTTGCCTTATTCTCCTCTTTGGGTGGGAATTTAGAAAAATCGCTTCTTAAATGACGCCTTTAGTACAAAAAGAATAAGCTTCGAAAATTTAGAATATGAACCTCCAATAGTTTGACTGGGCGTTGATACGTGAGTAAGTACTTCTTCCTTTATAAATATAGATCGACCAACAATTGAAAGAAAGGTAAATAACCAAGAAAATCTGTAAAAATAAAAAAAAATTCTTAAGATAACTCTTAACACCCTATAACAACATAAACAATAAAAGCTTTCAAAAAAAGAACTCCGAACAGCTCTAAATGAGAAGCAAATAGTTCAAAATGGAGTTTTCCTACTAATTAATTTTTAAAAATCGGTCTAATAATTATTTACGTTAGAAACCGGACTAGTTTCCATAAGATAAAGAAGGAAAAAAATTAGCGGCAAATTCTTCTTAATTAATAACGTAAGCTTAATGAGCGATAATTTATAGTTACTGATAGAACGCCTGAGTAAATAATTGAGCTGTGTTTTTCTGAATGGTATCAAGTGACATTTCACGGTAAAGTAAAGCTATGGGCTTGCTTCAACACTTTCTCAAAGAAAACGAAACAACCAATGAAATCGCAGTATTGAGAGCGTGACATCATAATAAATATTCCCATTCGGTATTAATTGTACTTCTATGCGCTTTGCGATTTATTGTTTAAAGCATACATTAATTCTATATTTGCATTTAAGGGGCGTGAGACTTTTTTTAAACAGTCTTTTCTTTTGTATGTTAGTCCAATGGGTAAGAATAATTTTGGAAGCTTATTTGAATGCTGTTTTAAACTGTAGAAAGTAGGGGGAAATCATAAAAGTCCTAAAATGACAGTTTTTTTTTGCAGTAATAATTTGATATCTGAAGTGTAAAAAAAGATTTTTGATCTAATTTCGTTGCTGCATCGGAAATAAAAAAATATTAAATCTTGAATTAGCATGTGGATTCATTTAGTTTTAACTATCTTTAAAAAGCTTTGTTTAAAATCAATTTCTGTAGATTTCGAATCTTAAGTAAAAATTAAAAAAAACATACAAAATGTGTGAACATTTTGCTCTTTGTCAAAACTTTTTCTCTTTTTTTTTTATAAATGTTGTATTTTTAGAATAATAAATTTCTTTGAAAATGATTTACATGTTTATATAAATTTGCTGTTATTAAATTATCTGTTTTATGTTTACATAAATTTAATACGCAATCACCATAACTTTTGAATATTATTAGATTGTTATCTTAATGATGAAAATTTAAAATAATGTATAAAAATTATTAATGGCCATTCATAAGTTACTGTTGTCCAGAGAGATTGTCAATTCCAATGATTTTTTTCTTTAAAGGTACAAGTAAACTAACATTCAAAACCTAACAAAACTCTGAAAAAAGATTCATGATTAAATAAAAAAAAACTCTAAGAGCTTTCTCTTATGAATTTTCATTCACTGGCCAAAACAGTTGTGGATAATGATTAAAACTTTTATTAGCTCAAACCATCCCAAATTAGCCAAGATGACTAATATTAGCATTGTACGTTAACTTTGCACGTTGGAAACCCAACTTACTTCAGCAAAAGATTTTTCGAAATTCAAATTTATTTCTTGGTTCCTTTTTGAAAATACCACTCGCCAATTAGTATTAACGGAAGTGGATAATTGCAACAAGACTTAGTGTTGCCACACAAAAAATCAAATTTCATTAAGTTGCGTTCGGCGAACGAGCTGCCATTGTTGATACCAAGCTCTTAATAATATGAAAGATAAATAAAAGCTGGCGAATTAATGGAGTTTAAAAAAGATAGATGCTTGGCGAGAAAAAAAAAGTGAAAGCGTGTGAAAGTCGCCAAGTTGATTTGAAGCACGCCAACAAAGCGATGCGCGAGCACTTATCAAGTGAGTTAGATTCCTCTCAATTCAATAAAATTCGAATATTTAAAGTTTGCGCAATGGGCGTGTTTCTCGTCTTGGGTAGCAACCATTCTAGCGGTATTGTTTTCATTCTTGTTCTTTCTGGAACAGGGTATTTGACTTAAAAAAAATTATTGGCTTAAAATATTCTTATGCCAAAAATATTAGACCCGTATTTTTCTTTTTTTTAAATACCCCATAAAAAGGGATAAAAATGAATTTTAAAATTAGGACGAAAAATTACGCCCGAAAACGCTTTGTTGCTGTCACGTGGTATCTATGACGTCACTAGTAACTATAAACAAACCTTGAAACACCATTTTGGAATCTACTTTAAGCAAATTTGAACTATCCGCTTCTGTAAAACCTACTTCCATTATCTATATAATTCTTATTTTAATAGTAAATTAGATTAAATCCAGTTTAATTGCAAACAAAACTGCCTCATTTCCATCAACACCAAGTAAGTTACCTATATTTATTATTAAAAAAACCGTTTGTAAAAATATTCAATACAGCCGGAGAAATGTGGCAGATAAAATAGTTTTTTCGCCATTGGATTAACTTTGAGGCACTTGAGTTTGGAGACCCGCAGTCCAGCGCGCTCATCCCCCATGTATTGAATGCGACGTAGAGCCAAATCCCTCGCCAAGGGTTTGCTTTGGGCGAATAATTGAAGCGAACTTGGCTTCACTTGACACCATGCTTTGGTGTTGTTTTCTCCCTCCAGCACCGAATGAGGTGAAGTTTTCTTAGATAATGCCGCAAAAAAAATAATCAGGGTAACTAATATGCTCTCACAGAGTTGGGGGAAAATTTAGTGTTAGTTTTCTGTTTCGGGTTTGGCTTATTTAATCGCCGAATCAGTCATTTGTAAGATATATATTTGTGTTTTTTATGTTGGTGGTTTTGGACAAATAACTTGGTTGATTAGTCATACTGATTTAAGGCTTTTTTTAAAGGTGTAAAGCAAAGGATTTTGAGATTAGCTTGAATTAGTTTTCTATAGAAATGTTTACGTTTGATTTCTTAACTTAATTTACAATAAACTATCCAAATAAAGTGAAGAGATGTTAAAAAAAGTGTTTTACAATCAAATTAAATTCAAAACTAGAACAATTTCTTTATTTTTCTTTGCAGAGCTATTTTTAGTTCAGAGAAAATATCCTGTTGAAATAAGGTAACTATGCGACTAATTTTTTTCTCCAAAAATAAATTTCTAGTGTTTCAAGTAACACGAACGTTTTTTCATGCATTGCCTTAATTTTTTAAAACTTTTTTTTATATTAATTTTTTTTTAATATTTAATCTAAAAATATTTGAAGCACGTTCAAGATGGAACGGATTCTAATTAAAGTAGTTTTGAGCATTGGTCAGTCCGTGTGTTTGAAACCACTCTATAGCTCGAACTAAAAAAGCTACGGACTTCTTTTTCGAAAACTTTATTATGACGTCCTACAGAATGGGAACTCGTGTACCAAATTTGAAGTCTGTAAACTGTTTTTAGTTGGAGCTGTACACTCTTAAAACAAGAGTGAAATTCACTCCTATAGGAGAGGTGCATTTTCGGCACGGAAAGGAGTGGAAATTAACTCAGACTGAGTTAAAAACCGCTCGTTTTAAGAGTGTAGGACGCAGATTGTTGTCTTTTACTTCTTTTACCCACTCCGAAAAAGACTGAAATTCACTCCTATAGGAGAAGTGCATTTTCGGCACCGGAAAGGAGTGGAAATTAACTCAGACTGAGTTAAAACCGCTCGTTTTAAGAGTGTAGGACGCAGATTGTTTCTTTTTACTCTTTTACCCACTACGAAAAAGAGTAAAATTCACTCCTATAGGAGAAGTGCATTTTCGGCACCGGAAAGGAGTGGAAATTAACTCAGACTGAGTTAAAACCGCTCGTTTTAAGAGTGTAGGACGCAGATTGTTGTCTTTTACTTCTTTTACCCACTCCGAAAAAGACTGAAATTCACTCCTATAGAAGAAGTGCATTTTCGGCACCGGAAAGGAGTGGAAATTAACTCAGACTGAGTTAAAACCGCTCGTTTGTTTTAAGAGTGTAGACAAGCAAATGGACCTATGTTCAATACCCACTTTTTTTTTAATTTGCGCACAAAGACGTGTAGAAAACCCAAAATCTCCAATACGGATTTTTGACTATCCATCGTAATACTTTCAGTAGCTTATATTTCAAAATATATAATTAAAAATCAAAAGCTTTTAAGAGGGATTTTCAGTCCCACAGAGCTAATGCATTAGTTTTGAAATCACAACTTTTGCAAAAGAATTGCTTTGCCATGTTATCCCTTTTTCACCAGGTATGGGAATCATCATAACATCAATTTAAAACAAAATTGAAAAGAAAATGACATCTGGTTATTTAATTATTAATTGATAAAGTTTTAAAATTGTGTCGCCATCTTCTGTATTTTTTTCGGCATTTTTGAACTTCAAACATATATCCTTAAATAACTAGATAAGATTTTCGTTTCAAATTTGTTTCATTTCTATGTTATGTTGATTCCCAAATCTGGCGAAAAAGGAATAACACGGAAAAGCAATACTTCTGTGGAAGTTGTGATTCCAAAACTAATGCAGTAGCTCTATGGGACTGACAATCTCTCTTAATTGAATGAAAAAAAAACTAGATGATAAAATGACGAGGGGGAAGAGGTAGATTACTGGCCTGGCACCTAACGCAACCGTACAGTAACACATTTACATGACAAGCGAATGGATGGGTGACAGAATAAATGCTAATATTGGAATTGGGATTGTAGGATCTGTACCAAATAAAGCCAAAAACTATTCCAAGTTTTTCCAAGTCAATGGTAAGACAAAACACGCCTATACATTGCGCCAAACTTTGAAAATTAGCTGCAGTTGTGTTTGCCCTCATTGTTTGCGAATGATCCGTCTGTACTTATCACAGAACTCTGGTTTTATCTTGTGCTTGGCCCTAATCACAATTATGCTAAAAGAAATATCCCGATAGAGAATTGATTCATCTCGTTTTGTGGCACTGATGAAATATTACTTTGTGCGGATAGATACTACTATCCGATTTCAAACCGAAAATCAATTGTATTGTTGGTGACGAAACTCAATACGAATTGTTAGTTTCAGTTGGACGCCTTAAATTTGCCTTGCTGAAATTTTCGTGGATATAATTCTGAAACGGTATGTAGTGTATTTAGTTTTAAAATTAATGTCACTTAAGAGTTATATGTAGCCAGGGCCGGATTTAAAGATTTGCCGCTTGTAGGCTTAGGATTGAATTTATTTGTGCTTTTTTTTTTGGTCGATGTCTGTGAATGGTGTTTTTCCTTCCCCTTCTTCCGTTGTAAGATATACCAGATATAGGTTTCTTGACTATTTTTTCCTGTCTACATATTACAATCGTCTATGTAACTTTACACTCTAAATCGAAAGCGAAATAATAGGCGAATTTTTTGCATTACAATTATTCTTTCAACTTCCAAATGTGGGGGAGAGAGTGCAACTGCCCTCGCAACAACCATGATTGCTACTAAGTATTAGTACTATATATACTTTTACGGTTTAAGTATTGATGTAAATTATTTTTTTCTATCTTAAAAATATTAGAATCTTTATAAGAATTTATTTTTTTATGCCCAATGCCGCTTAATTGGTCATAAAATTTGCCGCCCCCAAAAATTCGCCGCTCTAGGCTACAGCCTACTTAGCCTATTTAGAAATCCGGCCCTGTATGTAGCATGACTTGTTTCTGTGATTACATTTTCGACTGTAAAATCCTCATTACATTTTCGACTGTAAAATCCTCATTACATTTTCGACTGTAAAATCCTCATTACATTTTCGACTGTAAAATCCTCATTACATTTTCGACTGTAAAATCCTCATTACATTTTCGACTGTAAAATGCTCATTACATTTTCGACTGTAAAATGCTCATTACATTTTCGACTGTAAAATCCTCATTACATTTTCGACTGTAAAATCCTCATTACATTTTCGACTGTAAAATCCTCATTACATTTTCGACTGTAAAATCCTCATTACATTTTCATGAATCATATTTTGTTTGGAAAACTATTAAAATATCTAGGGTTGTGAAACACTACCGACTTTCAATTACCGCTCAGTACACATTTCCAAGTAATTGCATGCATTATTAAGGCGATTTCAATAACTTTAAAACCTACCTATTCCATTTTT
>JAFNEN010001526.1:0-27195 GCA_019343175.1 Oedothorax gibbosus | reverse complement strand
GTGGGTCGATAAAATGGGTAACAAGCATGCTTGGGAACTAAATACTAGGGGTTCCGCGTGAGGCTGACCACCTTACCGGGACATACGTTTAGCACCCCAGAGCCCTTGGTCACGAAAGCTGAATTGGGCACGGCAGGCCTTGACCCAGTAATGGGCTGTTGCGCCGAGGAGTAGGAGAGGCACTAGACTCTTGTAAGATATAGGATATCAAAAATGTATCATGAATATTTACAGGGAAATTGCCCATCTAGGCATATGTCAGATTCGAGAAATTCGTTGTGCAAGGGCCTTTTTTACAGACAAGGACGAAAGGTTTTTCAAGCCCTGGTTCAAAATTAACTATATTGTCAATAAACAAATCAGCATACCACTTATTCAATGTTCAATTGACTTCAGAATGCATCTGCATTACTTATGTTTCAGGAAAGTAAGATGTCGCTGAAGTGCCTAGATGAAAACATGTACGTCAGGGACAAGTGTGAGGAATATTTTGAAAATTATAGAAACTGTAAACATTTTTGGGTAAGTTAAGCATATACAGTTTGATTCCCTATTTTAAGAATGTCATGATAACAGTTATCATTCTGCTAGTTATCTGGGGTTTGCACCAAGCTCCACATTTTTTGACAGCTGATACTTAATTAGTGCTCAAGCCTTAAACCAGATAGGTTCATTGAGCTAGAAGGAAAACTGGAGTGAGGTGTGTGATTCTCTGAACAGGGCAGCAAACGAGCCAGTCCAATAACGAAACGCAGAGGAATACACAGCACTGCAGCAGAAACGAACCGGGCAGAAAACCTAGAAACTTGCCTATTTCGCTATTGGGTTCGTCTTCGCTAGTTCTTAGTGATCCACAAGGTTATTTCTTAAAAAAGTTGGGATTTAAAGTTAAAGAAAGTTAATTTCTTTCGAACTAAAAATGTTAAAATACATTTAGGAGCCCAAATCGATATGATAGAGGGGTCTCATACAAGTGTAGGGAAAATAGTCCTTTTTTGCCCGGTTCGCTCAAAAGCGTGCGAGTGGGTTTTCGGCTCGCTGACACTTCACTTCAGTTTCCCTTCTAGCTCAATGGATAGGTTTAGATGCTCACACCATTTCTGAGAAAACCACTCAAGGGATAGTGTTAGTTTGAATTATCGTTTCTTTAGAGCTACCTGAGGGCTATTGACTACAAAACCACACAAGAGAATACAAGAAGGAAGTGTTTTCAAAGCTTGTAATGTAATCAGAAGGAGTATAGGTATTGCAAAAAGTCCTTTTTGTACACATTGCTATGGCACCTGTAAGGTTGTTTGATAAAAATTGCAAAAAAAGAAATCGTACTTCGTACCAGAGATTTGTGTAGAGCACCCTTATTTTAAAGTTTGCTTTGTTCGTTGTATATAAATGTAAGATGTTAAATAAAATAGTACTGAAATAATAAAACTTTTTTTTTTTATCAAGCAAAATCTAATGTATTTATTCAAAGACAAGTTATATAATTAGTATAATTTTTTACTTGCTTTTATGCTTATTAAAAATGATTTTTCATAGTCATTTTAAGTTGTGTTACTATTAAGAAATAAGAAACATCCGTATAATTTCAACCGAACCTAAATTGGCTGGAGACCCAGTTGGTAAGGCGTTTGCCTTGCATGCGAATTGTCCCTGGTTCGGGCCCAGACACACATCACCAAAATAACTGCCGGCCTATAACTGAGTATGTGTAGCTAAAATGTCCGACAAATAATTCCCTGTGTAGGGATAGTTACATAGGTAGTGCATGTCAAATATGCTCCAAGGTACCGATACTGGCCTTAACGGTTGCGTTTGGTTCCTACTCAGGTGTCGGATTGTCAATTGACTGGTTCAAAATTTCTATACACTATGACTTTCTTGGTGGGGGGCAAGTTTGCCAAGCACTGCGACCTCAAGTCTATTGTACTCCACCCCAGAAATGACACGGGCACAAGAGACACACAAAGAAAGAGACAAATAACAACATTTATTGACGGATGCAAACACCCATACCTTTACTGGGATCCGAACCCTTAAGCTCCAAAGGTTAGCTCCCTATCCGTTTGTGCTACCAGGTCGGCTTTTATTGACGAACACAAACATCCATGCCTTACCGGGATTCGAACCCAAACCCTTAAGCTCCAAAAGCTAGCTCCCTACCCGTTGTGCTACCGGGTCGGCTTCTTCTATACACTATAACTAGCCCTCACATAGCTATAGTGAGAGATTAATTATACTAAACTCAACCAAACATAAATGTTTTGTTCTTTTAATTTCAGAACTATGTAAGCAGAGACCGGATGAGCAAAGGCATCTGGCCCAAAGTCCCACTGCCCGAAGACAGGGAGGCAGTTAAGAAAGAATATTTAAAAAAAATCACTATAAAAAAATAGCTCTTGCAGATTCAAAAGGTTATATAGTTATGTATTAAATTTTTTATTAATAAAATTGGAGTTTTAAGTATGTTTTGTTAATTAGATTTGAATTATTACTAAAATACATTCTTTTATGGGCAAATTATAAAAATTGGTACTACGTTTGTTATTATAAAAAAAATTATGTGCAAGAGTTTAAATTTTTTTAACCAATATTGCTCTCAAAACTAAACTATTGGGAGATAAAATACTAAGCTATATAACAAAATGTTTAGTCATTCTGTAGCTAACACTTTTCAACAAAATATTAGCAAAGTTTAACTGCATTTTAGAGTCAGCCTCAAATAATTGATTATACAAATAGTTTACCATGAGAAAATGTACTCATAAACTTACTCGCCATATTTTTAAATGACTCCACAGCAGGAAGAAACCATTTATACAGCCTTATTTCCATTAAAGATATCTTATATCTTTAAAAAAATTTTTACAAATATTTTCATAAAAATAATAATGTGGTCATGTAGAATACGTGGGTAGGTAAAATGGTTTCGTGACCTAGGGCTCTGGATGCCTAGCACTCCAGAGCCCTAGGTCACGAAAGCTGAAATGGGCATGGCAGGTCTTGGCCCAGTAATGGGCTGTTGTGCCGAGGAGTTTTTAGTTCATATAGAATACATATTGTAGAAACCAAATTTGGTAAACCCTCGTTATATCACACTTTTCAGAAAATAAGCAAAAAAACATTTTATAACGAAAGACATGATCAATAGTTACATTTGATGGGTCTAATGCATTCTTTAAAGAGTTCCATCTGAAGCCAAAAATATAATAAGTTAATTCTTGTATTTTTCTACAAGCATTTACAACAACACAAAACTTAAATTTATGACTGTTTTATTTAAAAGATCTACTATAATATAATTATATTGGATGGACTGTTTAATATTCGGGAAAACATGGCAGATGCCAGTTACCTGGAGGCAACTATTCGGCTTCTCCAATTTTAGAACTGATTTTTGGCTCTTTTTAAAAATTCATCAACGCTCACTACTGTTTTATTTAGAGAGGAAGTTCTAAACATGTAATCAAAGGACATAACTTTTTGCTATTTACATCAGCCATTTTGCTGGAGCCACCTAGTGGCCGAAATTGAGATCAATTAGCACTGTGAGAGATACTTCCAGTAATATACATACTTACTTTAAGGTAGAAGAGGTATCTTGCTGCTTGTAGTTTTGTGTAGCTCTCAGATCATCTCAGCAATGTTGCCAAAAAGGTCATATGTTGTTGTGTGCTTGCAGGGCACAGCCCAAAAAACAATAGATGAGAGTTATAGTAGCTTCTGTTGGTATGAGGCCTAGAGAAACTGTGAGGGTGGAAGTCTGAATTCTGCTTCAAGAGGGCGCCACCCCCTTAATTTAGGCGCAGTGCTGGAGGGGAGGGGCATTTTCATCCTGACAACCTACACACAGGGTAACTGTGCTATGACCGACCACAGGGCTTTCGGAACCACAGATATAACAAGCAGGTTCTCCACATGTACTGGGGACAACACAAATAACCATGCCTTATCCGTGATTTGAAGTATATATAGATATTCTTAATTGACCTAACTACACATGTTCGAAACTTCAAAATGCAAGTATATACAGTCTGAAGTTCAATCTCTAAGAAAATAGTTCAATTCATTCAAATGATTTTCAGGGAAGGAAAATATTGAGAAAAATGGGAGACGTGATATAAGGCCCGAGATATATGAATGTTTAACATAACAAGGTATGATATCAAAGGGGAAACTGTATAAGAATTGAAAAATCAAGTATTTCTTATTTTTTAAAATTCATATTGATTTTGAGGATTTCAAAAATAAACTCTTTCCCTAAAAACTTAAGTGTTCTAGTGTTTTGGAATTAAAAGAATCCAACTTGGCTAACATAGAACAGCTGGTACTACGTAAATTTCTTTCTAGTTATTCTATATAAAGGGCTTTAGTTTCCGATGCCTTCATATTAACACTGTGTCAAAATGTGAGCGCTGCTTAATGTAAGTTGCAAAACGTTTTTAAATAGATAAAAATGTCAATAAAGAAATCTTACGCAACAAATTGAATAATTTATTTGCAAATAGGTCATAAAATACAGGCAGTGCAATTAAATTTGTGCTAAATATCGTACATATAATAAACGAAAATAAATAACAAGCTTCACGAACATATTACATATTTGCATTTACTGCATTGCAATCAGAAATAGCATAAATATAATTAAAAAGTATTTGTGTATAATATTGTTTATTGTAGAACACATTATGAGTTTTTTTATGTAAATATATTATGTCATCAATTATTATATTAAGCAAGTATTTTTTTTAATATACTGTAGCTTCAAATGCTCTTCCTTTAAATACAACATTTACATATTTGATAATTCTGTTAACGTGTGGTTGTTTCACTGTATCTGTTCTGTAACATGCTATGATGGATATTTGGTAATACAAAATACAGGGTGTCCGTAAAAGAATGTCCGAATTTCAAATTGGGACCCGACATCACACCTTGTGATTTCTTCCTTTGGGGCTTCGTAAAAGATCGGGTCTACGTTCCACCCCTATCCCACGATTTACCAACCTTGATAGGTAGAAGGGCGTTGCTTCCATTACTCCGAACTTGCTGAAGACAGAATGGGAAGAATTACATTTTCGTTTGGATATGTGCCGTATCACTAAAGGCGCACACATTGAGCACTTATAGGAAAAACTAGGTTAGTTTTCCTTCAATATCATGTATGATTTGTTATATTTAGTATAAAATAAACTTCTGTAATATACCATTAAAACTCGGACATTCTTTTACGGACACCCTGTATATTTTCAATTACTTAAAGTGCACTGACTGTGATAACTGTGTTTTGCAATTCAACAATAATTTTTTAAAATAAGTATTAGTATTAATAACATTTTTCCGAATTTTTTTCAGACATAAAACATAAATTGAGGAAGTGTATGTTAAATACATCCAACAATAAAAGATATTCTATAATAATTCAGTATTCACCCACATAGCCACTATTGTCTACAAGATATCTATTGTTAATCTACGTGATCCAATAGCCGTTCGAGATGTCTATTGGACATCTATGGCAGATCTGTCCACAAAATCTATTCTTTGGATATCTATTAGATATCTCTTTGTAGACTAACTTAGACATAGACATTTAGGACATCTAATAGATAAGCATCAACTCTTATTTGTTAGACATCGATATTCTGGATATCTAATAGATGCGCACGTCGTTATATTTTTCGACTTACCAAAATTATATTTCTATTAGATGTCTAAATCAAGGACTTCAAAGATATTGGTTTTTGTGTTAGATTCTTCGTAAAAAGATGGATTTTCGAGAGCTTCGCGATGAATTTTCTCATATTTTCTTTACATGCGCATGTCCACATTTATATCTAAAGTACGTATATCTATTAGTCGTCTACTGCAACCAATAAACGTCATTGAGATCCATGTTGGCTCTGGTTTCAACATCTTATGGATATTCGGCTATGAATACCAAATTATTAAAATCTGATGAATAATCTTTAAAAGAAGTAATATTGATTAAAAAAAAGTTCATCATTTGCAAAGTATTTGCATTTCCAGTTTTACGCGTTAAAATATATTACTTAAGAATAGGTCTTTAAAATTAAAAAATATATGTATATAGTTATGCTATATTTTTTTTTAAATTTCGGATTTAAATTAGTAAACTTTTTATGCTTGTTTCTAAAAAAGAGAAGGGCAAGAAACAAGAAAGTTTGCTGAAAAATACAGAAGGGCATTATATGATATGCCGAAGATTGATAACTATTATTTTAATTACTAATAGTTGAAAAAAATTACTTTTACTTTATTTTAATACAGATGGCAGCACTGACAGCCCATTAGGGTAAAAAAAAAGAACAAGTACACTGCTTAAGCGCCTAAACCTGAGAAAAGCGCCAACTGTTATGGCAACCTTGTAACCATGCTCCTGCTAAGATAGTGGTTGATTGATGAGTTAGAGGAAAGGACCCTCTGAAAGGATCGAGGGGAGGGGGGAAGAAGGGGGGCTCAACGTGAACTACCCCATGGTTTAAATAAAAGAATAAGAAGAGGGAAACTGTTGACGGTCGACAGAAAGTGATTCTGTGATTCGGACTTCAGAATGGATCCGCGTGCGTCGTATTTTGGCCCTTAAATGTAAAAAAAAACACACAGAGCATAATATTTTGGTTTGGCGACATTTAAAGTCAAATGACGAAAAGTTACGACAATATTTTCGATTGAAGCCCAGCCTCTTTAAATATGTGCTTGTGTATATCAAACAAGATATATATTTTAAATTAAATACTTGAAACGATGTATGCATAAATAAATGAAATTAATAATAAGTTGCCTTCGATATGTACTTGTATTGCAGCTAGCATACTTGAACTTGTCTATACAATAAAATTCTTTTAATTTTGAATATGAATATTGTTATAACTAGACAATGTTATTACGCTCCAAAATAAATGTTCCAATTAAATGAAATAAAATTTAAAAAAAATAAAGCTTAACTTGTTGAGGAATTAAATTGCGCAGTTAAAAAATATCGCACAAAGGGGTTTTTATCTCTAGAAGATACAAAACAGAGTTAAAATAGGCCTATTTTCCTCATAAGTTACAATCGATGTAGGTATATTGCCATAGCAAACCATTTGGGGGGCTAAACCGTACACTTCTGTGCGATTTAGCCCCAATCTGTGCCTCGGTTCAATAAATTAAAATAACCTTAAATTCTATCACTTAACCAATCATCGCTAACAACCAAAAGGGAGCTTAAGATAAATAGTTTATCATGATCTTACAGTTACTAGCATACAAGAAAAGATTCTTCACTTACCTTTTATTTAGAACTGGATGAAAATTTTAAGAAAATGAGTAAAATCAGGTTTTTTTACTGAGGGAACTGATACTCATACGCATAAACGATATCTATATTGTAAACTTGCGCGATCTGCCGATATACTATAGCACTTGACGGGATCGTCTAGCTCAAAACCTAGGTCAAAAAATGGGTGTACGGTTTAGCCCCGCTCTCCCCTAATAGCAAGCTTATTTAAATTTTCGGAGGTCGTTAAAAATATTAGCAGAAACTGACCGACCCATATATATCTAAATGGTTAATAAAGCGGTATCCAAAAAGGAAACAACTGCCAAATATCAATCTAGCCAAATAATATCAAGCCGAAGGAAAATCGGATCATAATAATATATCTTAATCTAATTGATATTTTTGTAAATTTGTCATATATAAAGCCATCAAGAAACTTAGTGGGTTTTTTTTTTTGCTAATACTCCAGAATATTAAAGTGTAATCTGTAGTGACGAAACACTATATGTAAGTGTATTGAATTAGTAATGACGTTTTCTTGGAAGAAATAAGTTAAACGACATAAAAAACAACAAAAAAAACATAATTTCCAACCAAATACAATTTAAGTGCAATAGTAATTATTTAAAAAAGCACTTCGCCCATTAATGGATAAATATTCATAAATATATTTTTATTTGTTAACTTAAAAAAAAATTAATCACTTTAAGTAAATCTGGCGAAGCATAAAAAATCAAATAAAGGTTTTAATTAATATATATATAAATATTTTTTAAATAATATTCAAACCCCAATCTTACCAATTAACACACGTGCTTATACTTAATTTAAATTTGTTAATCTCAAGTCCAGAAAGCTTACAACGGTTCTTGTAAAGTCTATGAAAGCGGTCTTCAAACAAATCACAACTTTCCAGCGAAAAAACGCTGAAAGTTGAGGAATAACTTCCCCCTTCCATTCTGCTTATTTTGACACCTCCAGATACAGAGTCACACATTAATCGTTTAGATTAATAAAAAAATTGTATCAAAAATACAATTACAAATACAGTTGGCTTTATTCAGGTGTATGTCATGAAGTACTTCCTTTCAGCTTTTATTCATGTCCTTTCTTTGATCGATTCTCCGATTGGCACTCTGTTTCAACGTAACTTTTATTGTGTGGGTATCGCACACGTGGCAGATGTACACGATGGTACTTCCACATATAGGGAGGGGCTTGTGAGGGGAGAGAGAGAGAGATTCCTTTAAAAGATATGAAAGAGGGATCGTTAACAATGGCTAAGGCGCCTATTGAGCGCCTCAGAAAATTAATTTAACCACAATCCTACCCTTTTTTTGAATTTTCGGATAAAAACCAAAATGAGTTAGTAAGATAAAAAAAAAAAAGTGTGTTCCGGCATTTAAATTTTGTAACTGTATACAGAGTTAAAACTAAACAATATAGTTTTTGCCTTAAATAAAAAAAAATCAAAACAGTCTTTACGTACAACAGCAAAACGGAATGATTCGCAAACCATGGTACGCAAAAACCCCGCTTGTCAGGAATTTTCTATCTGTGCATCTCACATGAGTGGAAAGCCCACGCTGCCCTTTGATTCTCCAATCGAGGCTCGAGAATAAATTTATCTTCATGTAACATATCTGTTGCCACTCAAGATCTGAATATTGTCTATTAAAAATAGTTGTTTTTATAATATCGTGTAAAAAAAACTTTTAAAAAAAATAATCGTTGCAAAAATAATGCTTTTAACAAGCTTTGCAAGCATTTAACGAAATCGTGTTAATAAGTTACTTTTACGCATTAATGCGACAAAGTAAATAATAGCAATTAATTAGTGGAAAATTCCATTTGAACGTAATACTTTATTAGGCGGCTTTCTGATTAATGGGAATTTCTTAGTTTGTACAATAATCTTCATTTGGAGTTTAATTTCTTATGCCAATAAAAAAATACTTCTTAATTTGAAAGTGAATTTATTACAACTTAAGAAATTATTTTTAACAATTTTATTAACTCGTACAAAAAAAGCTTTACTTTTCGCACTAAATGCATAAATGTTATACTACTAGTTCAAAAAGTAAGGTTTTGTTTAACGAGTTAAATAAATTTTTTTGTGAGTGTGATAGCGATTGATTCGCGAGTTGAAAAAAAAACATATAAAAAGGAATAAAAAGAAGTTCGTAAAAAAAGTCAGGCATCAAACATCATGTGAACAAATTAAACTGTACTGTATCTCTACATAAAATAGAATACAGTAATTTGATTTTCCGACACGTTGATTATTTTAGCACATATGAGCATGTTAAAATAGGAAAATAGCAATTATAGTTTAATAAAATGAAGAGCTTAGTGGAAGAACGTGCTAAGTGACAAAAAGTCGAAAACGAGAAATGAGCTTTAAATTTTTTCGTTTGTCCTTAGATAAGTTAAAAACGTACTTACAAACGGTAAAAAAATGTACTAAACTTAAATTTTCTGAAAAAGTGGAAACTTGTCATCATTAAAAGAGCTAGTAATAAGTTCATTTACATAAAAAACTCAATTTTTACAAAAATGTCTTTTAGCACGTTCTTCCACTAAGCTCTTCAAATATTGTTACATAAATAGAACAATAATGATACGATTCGCAAAAACTGGCCTTAAAAGTTTAAATGGGGCCCATTGAAATTTTAAAAGAAAAAAAAAGTTATTTAGGCAACTTTTGAAATAAGTTTATTTTCAAATAATTTATCGCGTAAAGATCCGACATAGGAAATCCAGACGACTAGATAATGTCTTGACTAATCTAATCACTTCCTTGACCCCCTGCGATGCGTCTTGGACCGCGGCCATCTGGACCCTCGGGGAAGCAGTCCCACGAAGTTCTCCCCGTAATAAGAGATAGGGGGGGGGGGGTCTATGAGATGTGTTTGCTGTGAGTGTTTTAATCTTCCTTCAAAAAGTATTTATTCGGGAGCGAATAAAGCCAAATGATAAACATTCTTTTATCATAAGGATAGCATACCATAATGAAGGATTTTATTGCACAAACTTTCCATATAATTTCATTAAAGATATAATACTCTCGGAAATCTATAGAAACGGTTGACTTTTTTACATTACTGCACTCTTATCAGCTTATTATATAATGCGTCATCAATATAAACTCTCATCGGCAACATGCGATTCTTTTACAATTTTGTGTGGCTCTTCGCTCTTTTCAAAAACCCAAAACTATAAATAAAAATATTTGAAAAATAAAAGCCTTACAATTTTAATGAAAAAACTTTCCCGTGGATTTATTTTGCTAATGGATAATTATGTATTGTAACGCAAACTTAGTGGTAGTTAAATCACGTAAATAAGCAGTTATCGCAATGAAAGATAAATGAAAGAGAATGAAGGAAGTTATAGCTCATGATTTGCAAAATTTTCTAAGCTTATTTCAATAATGCGAAACCTGTTTAATATCCAAACAATGTTTTAATTACTTTGTTATCACTTTTTGACATCTTTCGAATGATGAATTCAGTTCTAAATTTAATTATTTTAACCAAATGTGTAGTTATCTAGTACGGATCTTATTCTCGAAGTATTTGTGGTGCAATCGATATTTTTTACTAAAACCACAAATACGAGTATATATTATTTTCGTTGAAAACTTGAATTTGAAACCTATGTTTATTGTTTCTTTGCAATCTATGCGTTTAAAACTTTTCTATTGCCATTTCGTTTAAGCGGGGCGATGCATGTAACCGCCTGAATGTTGACCATGTTTCAGAGTCAAAGTTTATTTAAAAAGGAAGGAATTAATGAATGGTTTTGAAATTCATTATGTTTATTCATTATATATTAAAATACAAGAATCAGATTATTTTTGTTTTTATTTTTCAAAAATGCCACCGTAGACCGTAGTAACTAATCTCCTGAGACCCTCAAAGCAAAAGGCATCAATCGGCGGGATTTTTAGCTTCTCCATCGGAAATCAAAATTTATTTGCAAGCCTCAGAATAAAAGAGGTTCGATTTTTACCGGGTTTTTTTCCAGTAGTTTTTTTGTAAAAAAAAACAGTAATTTTTTAAAAACAAATTTTGGCTTTTTGAATTTTAACTAGAATCTAATACTATAGAGAATACGCATATACCACATTTCATACGAATCCAGCCATTATTGTCAGCCAATTAAAAAAAGTAGTTTTGAGATAAACTTGTTTTAAGTTTTGACAGACAGAAAATGAGTTTGAGACTAAGGTCTGACATAAATCTTTTGTGTGCTCGTAGCACTAGTTTTTGTTTTAAGTTCTGCATAAGTTCACCATACAATAGAATAGACCCCAAGTGTCAGAAATTTGAAAAGCCGGTAGATATGCAACTTTTACTCCAAATTTTTTTCAGTGAAGTGTAACAGTTTATGCAAAGGGAGATGATATAGTGAGCATCCGTAATTGTCCATATCTAGATTTATAGGTGGACAATACCTTCTCTTATCTATCATGCGAATGAGAATTTAAAACCAAACAAGTAGAATTACAACAGTGGTTGTCGCATAGAAAAGTTTCCACTTCTACACACGATATATCAACCTTAAAAATAAAAATAAATAAAATCACCGAACACTGCAATTTGGTTTTTGATATAAACATTTAATCACCATAAATGCCTATTTTCATTTCATTTCTTTTGCAAAATAAATTGATATTTTTTATTGTTCGCTGAATTAATTTGGCAGTTCAAAGAAGAAAAATATATAGTACAACTAGCTTTATAAATCCGGAGTAGAGTGGGTTACCCTTAATAACGGGGACTTGTATATTTGTATATTATGAAAAACTTTCACTTTAGGGCCAATCGATCTCCCTATTAACTGGATCTCTTCCATCAGGATATTATGAGCACTCCACCCCAACCACTGCTCACTGCTGATTTCATCATTATTTTGTTTTACTGGAATGTCCGACTGAATTTCGGATTTTATTTTTATGAAGTAACTCTACATTTGTACATAAATATTCGTAGATATTTCCATATAATTTCATTTGTAAACAGCAAAATTAAACAACAATCTCTAGCATTAAATAAATTGGGAAATATTATTAGAATCAAGTAGAATAAATTTGACCAATTAGCTTTCACAACAATACCCAATGCAATTCCCAAGGAGAAATTGTCTCACGTTTTGTTCTCCTAGACCCGTTCGAATTTCGAAAAAATGGTTCTTAGAAGATTCCTTCAGTACAAAAGTAATAATCTCCTAATATTTGGAATGTGTACCTCAACATGCCCCATGATCTAAAAATAGAATAATCGTTCATTACATTCCCTGGAACTAAACAACAAATGAGAGGGAGACTAAAATATTTATGCAAAAAAAATATTTCTCTACCGCTTTCTTAATCCACCATGACCCATCAAAATAAATATTGTGTTATATACTATGACGTTATACATTATCTAAACTGGATTTATGTCACAAATAAATATTTTTTAAACAAAAACTTGCATTTTAAATTTCTCGTTCGTTTGACGAAATTGCAACAGATGACATATTGTATAGAAATGGTTTTTTTTCTCGTAATCTCTTAAATGGAGGTTAAATATTTAGTTTTAAAGTTTTAAATATACTTCTAATTTTAAGTATTTTTAAATGGAATTTGGGATATAGCCTTGTCTGATTTTTTTTGCCTCAATATGACGTAACCCATTTGCCTGGAAACTTGTGATTCGTTTTATGAATTTAGGTGACGGACAGATAAACAGACCGAACAATTACAATACGTTCCACTTTTTAAGTTATAAACGTAGTGTGGAAGCAAAAATCAAAACACTTCCCTCCCTACCACAATTTTTATATGATGCCCCTCCTCTTCAAATTCCGAACAAACGTTAAATTAAACGTTATCCTGATTAAAAAAATATTAAATTAAATTACTACTATTATATTTTTTAAGATCATTTGAACGTTTTTTAAAGAACATTCACAAAAATATCTATATTTTGTTATTTCCCTAATTTTCATGACTTTGCGGGACTATAACAGAAAAACTGACATTTTTTGGCGGGACCCCGTTCCGCGGGATAGTGAGACAAAAAGAGCAGGAATGTCTCACCAAAAACGGGACGTCTGGTCCAAATATTCTTATCACCAAAATCTGCCTTTGTAATACCAGCCCCGCTAATACCCCCAGTAAATTCCCCTCGTCCCTTGGAGGTAAAGGGAAGCTCAAGGGCGGAGTTGGGATAGATGGATAGGGAGTTTTATGTAAGGGTGTGAATACCAGATTTCGAAATATATCTCTTTCTAACGATCGCCAAATTGTCAAAAATCGCAGCGCTCTCTAGCGTATGATAATCAAAATAAAAACATCATTTGAAAATATTTGTTTGTAGTTAAGAAATTTTTTTAAAGTAGTTAGTGATTGTCTATTTTATTTGTTTTAAATTTTCTAATTAGGTATCCAACTATTTTGGAGGAGAAATCGTACTTTATTTATTATGTAAATGCAAAAAAAGTTACTTCGAACATATATAAACAAATGTAAAAATTTAAACTAAAAACTTAAAATAAATATAATAACTAATGAATAAAATTAAAAACGATCAAATGTATTGATAATTTTGAATATTTAGATTCATTCTTAATTTGATTAGTTCCGTGTATTTTTCGTCAAGATGTTGTTTCATAATATTGAAAAGTGGACAAAAAAAAACCATAAAATCGATAGCCTAACTACTTAACTTAACTAAGAATTTTTTTTAATATATAGTCAAATCTGAAGTTTTTTACTTTCTAATCTTGATTTTCATGAAATTTGTATAGAAATACAATTAGAAATAAAATTTAAATTTTCAAAATAGCAGCAAAATATAAAAAAGTATAAAAAATATCTCTAGGAAACTTTCGAGGACTTTCTTGTATAAAACCAAAACCGCGCAAGTTTAAACGCAGTTGACTTTTCTTTAAAAACTATACTGTACCAGTCATTGTAACGACAAATTGGCGCAATCGTTAGGATGACGGACTCAGGATCGGTAGGTTTAAAAGAACGTAGGTTCGATTCCCGCTTACCCTCGACCACCAAGCAACAACCGAAGTAACGAAAAAAAAAAAAACCTCTTCACACATATATCATATTTTTTTTTATTTCTTTAAGTGGCGCCCTCTATCTATAAAACTTTCAAAATTTTACCATATCTAGAATTCGTAGATTTAATAGATATTGTAGACTTCGGTCGACAAATGTTTTGTTGTTACGGATGTATAATAGATATCCACACAGTACATACGACTGCTTATGGAATTTGTGGACCTCTAATAGACGTTTACCATATCGCGAATTCGTCCAGAAAGTCTAAAACATGTCCGCAATGTCTATAATTTCGATGTTAAATGGACTTGCTATAGACGTAAGTCGACGGAAACTACGGATATCTTTCAGACGTCGATGGACGGTAAACTCTCATTCTAATGGATATCGTGGATTTTCTGAATAACGTCTTATAGATGTCTACTGGATAATGAATGGCTATGTGGGCAGTTCTATTTTATAATAAAATTCATTTATATAAGTATATCCTTAAGCTCGTTTTTTGTATGTTCGGTCCCTGTTTTTCGATATTTACACACACAATGAACTCTTAAACTGGCACACAATTAGTTATTTATGCAACTAGTGTGAAAAGTAAGGCTTTTTTAAACGAGTTGAATAAATTATTTCACGAGCGAGGTACTGGCGAGTTTAAAAAATGCTATTTTCAACGTGTTGTCATACATTATTTTTTTTTATAATAACGTGCAAAAAAAGTAGTTATTAAATTGGCATTTATTGATTGGCTTATTAATTATTTTATTATCACGTTCAAATGATTTGAAGGTGATTATTTATATTAATGATTATTTTAAAATCACGCGCAAAAAGTATCTTAGATTTGCATTGGAAATAAGACGCCAAATAAAGAATCACGTTCAAATAAAGAATTTTCCACCAATCAGATGCTCTAATTTACTTTGTCGCACTAGTGCGTAAAAGTAACTTTGAAACACGATTTCGTTAAAAGCATCACTTTTGCCATGATTATTGATTTGAAAAAAGTTAGGTTTTTTTGCACGATATTATAAAATATATAATTTGTTATCAATTTATTTTATGTAAATATAATAGCAGTGTGCACTGTACTTGTAAGCTGCATATCTAAACTAAAGGAACAACATGACTTTTACACAAAAGATAGTTTAACAAGGACAAGGTAAAGGACAATAGTTTAAATACAATGTAATGATGAAGGCTTTCACGGCCGGAACGATAAGTCAAAGAAATATCCGGGCTATTGTGCCGTGGTCCATTGAAGTTAACAGCTTCAGACGTTTCGCTTGGCATTGCAGCAAGCATCATCAGTGAGAGCGCTTACGAAGGTTCCAAGGGAAAGACTTCGGAGCAACTGATACTCAACTTCGGAGCCACACTTCTTTATCAGTTGCTCCGAAGTCTTTCCCTTGGAACCTTCGTAAGCGCTCTCACTGATGATGCTTGCTGCAATGCCAAGCGAAACGTCTGAAGCTGTTAACTTCAATGGACCACGGCACAATAGCACGGATATTTCTTTGACTTACTTAGTTTAAATACAGATTGAAATTCAGTAATGAGAACTCTCAGGTGTTGCAAGGTAATGTACTTGGTTTGTTTTGCAGTCTTTAATTATCCATAGGCTGTGTCCTGACTACGACATCAAATGCCACAAATGCAACAAAACTTGGCGACTTGGCAGAGTCAGCCACATGCTATTGCATCGCTTGGCGCCCTTGGCGGTCGCCAAGTTTTGTTGCATTTGTGGCATTTGATGTCGTAGTCAGGAGATCCTTAGATTATTCTTGAAAAATTAACCAAAAAAAATAGTATAGATGTTATTAGTTTTAATTTAGATAAAAAATGCCAGTCTTTATGTTTTCAGTAAATGTGGGAAATTGTAAACCAATTTCCGTAACTATTTATAATGATGAATACCATTGATTCTAAGCTTATTTTGAATCGGTCACAAAAAGTATCAATGTAGGTAACTTTAAATTATTTAAATTCGCCAAAGCACAAGTTGGGCAAGATAAAGTCACAATCTTCCTTGATCCCGTACTTTTATTTAGACTATAAATATCACAATTATAAAGGTCATGCCATATTTATATTTGCTTTATTTTTTGCCATATTTATATTTATTTTTGCTAATATAGTATAGGAAAAAGTTAGATTACAAAAATAACTTTTTCCCACACAAAACTATGTTCTTAGGAAGGCAAAAAAGTATAGGAATAAATCCTGTTTGCATTATTTCATGTATAGCATCAACCACATGACTTGAGGGAGAGGTGTTGGGCTTTGGACACCATTTAGATTCGCCAGTACATTTTTATTTTTTCTTATCGAAAGTATCAAGGCAAAACCTCTAAGGTTATATCCAGACAACAGCTAGAAATTATTAAAAAATATAACATGAAAATACTAACAAAGTCTAAATACACTGCTCAAAAGAATTAGAGGAGCACTATTGCGTACTTTTGTTTACCCTTTCAGTTCCAACTTCTCTCTAATCTAATCTAAAATTTGTTAAATAGATTTATTAATCATACAGAATGAAATACTAAAAAACAGGGGAAAAAACTTATTTTTTTAACTAAAATTTAAGGGGGAAAATATTGGAATCATAACTTTTGAATAAATTATTACAATCATTTTTTCAAAACTTTATTTGTAAAAAAAAGGTAAAATCAATTTTTAAACATCTAAGAATGCAAGCGTGAAGAATTTAGGGTCCATTTATTTCATAAAATGTTTTGGGGCGTGAATTTTATTTTACCATGTTTTTCATATGTTCATTTAATTAAACAAAATTATTTAATTCTTTAAAATACAGGATTCTTCCATCTAACGAGAAATAAGTGCGCGCTCGACTTAATGAGAAAAAAATCGGAAGCTGATGATACCAAATGGAATCATTGGGGGTGAAAGGGTTTAAACCATGCGTTCCCCTATTTGTTTTGAGCAGTGTAATACGGAAGTAGTGTGTTACAAATTAAGAACATATGACTAGTTATACTGGATACAAAATCGAAGATTCCACATAAATATTTGTAAAATATAAATAAAATTGACAGTACACAATTATCCTTGTAAGTGTAAAAAAAATACACTCAAATAACAAATATAAATAAGAAAAAAATGTACATAACTTTAGATATATTTTATACAATGTAACAGTATGACTAGATTTGAAATAAAATTATTTTCTGTTTTATTAATGATTCTTTCGTCAGCTTCAAAGCTGTATAGTTTTAGATTCACATTGAATATTATTTGTTACTAGACAGAAGTAGAAGGGATTTGATATGGTTGCTCACATTCACTAATCAGCATTCATATTAAGATACAGTCCCTGGACAAATTATTCGACGCACTGCAAGATTTCATGTAAAATATTAATTACCGGGTGATATTGTACCGTTTTATTATTTTAAATTGATTTGTTTTTTATTTTTATATTATCCAATCAATTACCAATTTATTTGACATAAATAAAACAGCATTAATTTAGAAAAGCATAAGTTTATTAAGTTTTAAAGAAAAGTGAAATGAATGTTAGTAAAAGTCAATATTTAGTTCAGCCACTTTTAGCCGCTATCAAAGCTTTAATTCTGCGCGGCATGCTATCAATGCAAGACTACTGTCTCCTGCATTTGAGGATGATGATTCCACACATAAATAAGAAATAAATTAATAAATTAAATAATTATTAGTTAATAATAATTATTTTAATTATTGTATTTATTAATTATTCCATTATTAAATACAAATATGTAGTCTACAACAATTCTTTTAAATAAAAATCAATAATATTGTAGTTTAAATGTACCATTATTGCATAAAAACTCTTAAGAAACATAAAATTACTAAAAAAATACAGTGCGTCTAATAATTTGTCCAGGGACTGTAGATAATGCAACTAGAGTTAATGGATCAATATTCAAGAAATCATAATTTAAATAGGATGCAAGAAAGCATTTCTCCTAAATAGTTTTCAATAAATAAGTGGAACAGTTTACTCGTATTATGCTGTCTATTTTAAGGATGTTGATAATTTATAAAAGAATTTAGAAATTTCTGATACGCTGGAAAACAGGCCATTCTTTCTGGAACGTTTGGCAGTTGTTAGTCTAGAATATTTTATTATCATAAGTTGTTATATGACAATAGTTTGTGATGAATATTGGATATTCTGTCAAGTACAACGTGTATGACAAGTTCTTTGCAATAAAAAATAGACAATAAAGCTAGTCATAAAAATTAGAATATTGAAAAGAATTGAAACTCTTAAACAACTCAATATCAGTACTGAAAATTTGAATTACTTTGAAGCAAGAGGAAAGTTTAAATTAATAATTTTTCAAGAATTTATTTGTAACCTTAATATTATTACACACTTAGAAAAAAAAACATAAAAAATAAACAAGTTAAACAAGTAGGTTTGAAAACAGAAAGGGTCACTTAGAATTGCTCCCACATAAAGCGTCACTGTCAGACAAATTCATGAGACGTATCACTGTTTATCAGTAACAATTGTAGTTTTGGGCTATAAAGTGTGTGATGGTTGACGGACGAATAGACAGACATAGACTTTATAAACGTTCCACTTTTTACGTAATAGAAGCTAAACTAAAAATGAAGAATCATAAAAATGTAACACAATAGTTAGATTTTGCTCAATATCAGTTCCATTGAGTTGTATGTTTGCTATAATAGTAAAGCAGATCTTACAGTACTTTAAGTTGTCAGTTGATAACGATAGCTTGCTGACTTATTCTTTTTTTCCAACAATTTATTTTAAAATCCCTTGAAATATGCGTCAAACTCTTTTCAAGTGTGACAATTTTATATTAATAATTGGATGGTTTCTGGATACAAGCGAACCAAGTCCACTTTTCGTCCTCTTCGAGTTGGCAGCGCAATAGCATGCATTAACTATGTGAAATTTCAGTGCAATAATGAAAAAAGTCTTATTTCAAATGTGCAACTAATTAAATTATCATGCATTAGTTTCGCAGTTTAATAATTTTTAAAAACATTTTAAATACTCAGTTTCAATAATTTGACTTTAATTATGTTTTGATTTGATTTAATACTTTGCAATAACAATTTATCATGTGAATGAGTCTATATTGTAATATCTTGTTAATTCATTTAATTATTTCATAATATTCACTTAATACAAATAACTTAACTATTAATTCATTGTGTGTTCCTCATGATCTGCATTTTAATGCTTAAACTTAGTCATTTTATCCCATTTTAAAGTTGTTTATCACTGACGAAATTAATGTTGAAATTTTTGGCAAATATTTCGTATTGTTTATTTACACAATTAGGTTTTATTTTCATTATATTCCTTTATCTAAATTTTTTCCGGGTGTCTATCCGGCCTTTAAAAGACCTCAGAACACAAATAGTATCCTCTAGCAGCAGCAAGTAAACAAATGTTCAAGGTAGTTTTGTTATAAAGCTTTTACTTTAATCCTCTATAGCACAAAAAAAACTTTAAAAGGATATGGTTCACATGTATTCTGAACCCTCCAATTATATCGCAACGCAATCATGACACGTTTCGTTTAATTTTTTTGGCTTTGATTTTGGTTATTCATGTTTATATATGTCTGACTTGTAAGGCGTACTATTCTCTTTAATGAATTCTATTCCATAAACTGTTCCATTTAGTTATATATAACTCTACAATTTCTTTTAATTTGGAACTTATAATTTTTTTTTAGTACTTTTCTGTGTCGAACTCAGTCTTGCTTTATTTATATAACTGACTTTGGAACCAGCTTCTTTTCGTACGCAATTTTGCTATACTAATTGCAAGCTATCTGTTTCGTTTCAATCTCCCGGAACATTTTGATGAGTTGAACTATCGTCGCACTAGAGCTGCACAAGGGCTGTTGGTGACGCGTGTCGTAATTTAGAACCATAGTCATGTGATGAGCCCTGAGTGGGCTCCTTACGAAACTTAAAGGGACATCGTAGGCAGCGTCAGGGCATTGGACACGCCTACTCAACTACTAAGGCCGAAGAAGCTTTCCCAAACAAGCTCGGGGACGGAAATTTTGACGTCATAGTTCCGAGTGACGTTGTTCCGAAGATGAAGACAACCCGTCTCGAAACCTGTTCGGAACCACTCGTTCACGGCTGACCACAATTTTAGGGTTCCGAATGCGTCCGAAATGGTTTCTCTATCTTCGGCACTGGGAACAGTGACGTCAAAATTTACGTCTACGCTCATATTTGAGAGAGCTTCTCTGGCCTTTTTATTGAAGTTGGCCGTGCATTGGAGCATATTTTACGTGCACTTCCTCTACACGGGATAGTATTCGTCAGATATTTGGCTGCACAGACCGTTTATAGGTCGGTAGTTAGTTTGGCAATGCCGGGGGCAAACCTGAGACCTTTCGTGTGCAACTCAAGCGCCTTACCAACTAGGCTCTCCTACCCTATTTGTGCCGCGAGTTCAGACATGCTTGTTTAGTTTTATACAGGGTGGCCCAAAAGTAGGCTTACAGTTAGTTAGGTATAAGTTATTATACAACAGTATTTTTCGAAAGCAGCTTGTTGTTCAGTCAGTTTATTGCGCATATCTCACAGAACTGTAATTATAGGACGTCCTCAAGAAGGCCTCGTAACTTTGCGGTATGGTTTAAGGGTTAGCTGGTCCCATCAGGCGTTGTAACGGTTGCTCTATCGATAATCAGCTCCCGAGACGCTAGTCGAGTGGACTTTTATGTTTATGAATGTTATGCTACGCACTGTCTCTGCATTTTCATACTTTCAGTTGTCTTAAGGATCCACCGTTGGTGCTCCTCACTCAGATTCCCAGCAGTGGTTTGCACTTACAAACAAAAGCACACAATTTCCACCAGCACAAATCATTTTATAGGATAGCTGGCAGATGGCGATATTCGAAGTTTCATACTCTGGAAACGTTATTTGCTCATTCCTCAAGCATCAAATAAATATTCCATAGCAAATCTCGAAACTAAACCAAACGAAGTCCACGAATCGATACTCTTTGGATAAGATACGCTGTAGTACGACTTATTTAGTCAACCAACAAAAATAAGCACGACTTTGTCAAATACCTGTTTTAACCCAAAGTTCTTACCAATGGTAAAGCATTAACTGCTAATCTACTTTTGGGCCACCCTGTATATGATGGCTAATAATCAGTACCATTCTCTGTAATGATTCCGATTTATAAACTTTATTATACTCCATAGTTACTTTTTTTTTGGAATATTTGTTTCTTGGAACTCGGTTCTCTTTTGGAATATTGCATTTCTCTTTCGAATACAGCCGGCACATTTATTAAACCGACTTCAGAGTAATTTTGGCCTATCTAAAAGAAACAGCTGTTCCATTTAAATTGCAAGTTATTCCATTTAGTTTTATTCTCTCTGGGAAGGGTTTCATCTTCTCTGCTCGTGGAAACTCGGCGATTCCCTCTTGCGCAGAGATTTCTTACAAGTGAGGGTTGAAGACCGAAGACTTTCGTTCAATCTCTGTTAACATTCTTTTGATTTAGAACAGTTGATTTTTAAGCATTTCTCTTTCGAATTCAGTGTCAGCAGATTTTTATCTGATTGAGACTTCAGATTATTTCTAGCCTAACTAAAAAAAACAGCTCATCCAACGAAATGACAAGTTATTCCATTTAGTTTTATTCTTTTTGGGAATTGTGTCTTCTCTTTTGCTCGTGGTACTCTGCGAATCTCTCTTGCATAGGGATTTTTTCCCCTAGTGACGGAAGAAGATCCTTTCGTTTCAATTTTTCCGAACTTTTTTTTTTATTCGAAACATTTTATTTGTTATGCATTTCTCCTTCGAATTCAGTCAGCTAGATTTATATAACTCACTTCTGATCAATTCTATAGCCTATCTATACAGAAACAGCTATTCCACTTAAATTAAAATCTATTCAATTAAGTTTTATTCTCTCTGTGCGCTGTGGGAAGGGTGTCCTCTTCTCTGCTCGTGGAAACTCTGCGATTCCCTCTTGCGTAGGGATTTTTCCAAGTTAAGGAAGAAAAACCGGAAAACTGGCGGCCACCGTCATTGGGTATTCCTGGAAAAGAAATTCAATGCAGGTTATTTGTTATTATACTCATAATTAACACATTAACGATAGGGTGACCAGACGTTGTAGTGTAGTAGCGTGATTAGGAGATAACTGAAACCAAACACAATAACCACCAACGATGATAAGTTTATTAACGAGTTGAATTACGATGCATTAACGTTTCATTTTTTATTATAAAACATTTAGATTTAAAAACCAATTTAACAGGTTCCTTCTTTATCAACCTCACGTCCATTTCGGACAAGCTCTCTATTCGTGTCCTACTATTCAGTTCCAAAATAGTTCTGTTCTGGCCCGCTGCTGCAGTTCGGGATAACTTCCAAGGTGGCCGGTAGGGGGCCACGGCTTCAGGTACGTTACAACGTACAGTACAACTTTTTAAGTCATGTCTGTTTCAATGAGATAAAATGCTTAAAAGATCCTCTTTTTCCTTCAAAATGTGTTTGAATTTTAAGCACACCTAAAATATTTAGTAAAATTGAGATCGAAGAAATCGCTAGTCTAATAGTCCAATCAGGTTAATACATTTTGGACAAAATATGTGTAATCAAATTTAACGTTTTTTAAGGGCCAGGGACCATAACGGCGCTTCAAAATATCAAATTTTTATTTTAACTTTCAATCACTAAAATCAATATTTACGAAAATTTTGATGTAATACGCATCTGAATATGGGGTTGGTGTTCACAAATTTGGTAGTTAATTTCAATATAAATTTGTTTCCAGCTTCATATGTCTTATTTTTAAACACCCATTTTAGCTTTTAGGGACACTTTCCAGCACAACTATTGCGTGTATCTGAAAATAATATTTTTATAGAAATAAAAAAAAAGTCCAGTCAACCCAGTGAACCTTAAGTTTGACAATATAACATTCATAATTTTAAGTTATTAACCTAAATAGAAATTTTGCGCATTTCTTAAATCAGAAAAATCGTCTTATTTTTACTCACTTAATATTTTTGGTTCACTGAGTTAAATAGACATGTATACGAAATCACAGAAAATTTCAACCCTTCTAGTAAAATAGAAAAGAGAAAAAAAGTACCTTAAGGTTAAAAATTGGTGTTTTGGAATAAAGACATTTAAAGCTGGCAACAAAGTTATCTTGAAATTAACTACCAAATTTGCAAACTCCAACCCCATATTCAAATGTGCAACATAGAAGTTCTTTCGTAAAGGCACGATTCAGTAACTAAAGTTTAAATGAAAATTCGATATTTTGAGTGGTCGTTTTGTTCGCTGTTACCTTAAAGTTTTTAAGCACTATCTTTTTATTATTCCTGCCATATGCACTTTGCATGCAATAGGTTGGAATCAATTTTTTTAGACGGGGGCGGCAAGAGTTTCTTCATCAAAGTACTGTAGTAACATTTAAACATTCTGGTCAACCTTAATAACGACGACTTTGTGAATAAATCCCCATAACACCTTCATTTCCCAATGAGAAAAGTTAACTGAGTTTTTTTTAAAAATTCGTTTTTGTGTAACCTAATTTGCCCATTATGAAGATTATAGTCCTGAACAATTATTTGTCTTATAGTTTATTTAGATAAACTTAAGTATAAAGCTCATTTTCGCCTCGCCAATAGGGATATTTGACTAAAGAATTTTTATTGGCTTAAAGTATCCTTATGCCAAAAATATTAGACCCGTATTTTTTCTTTTTTCAAGTACCCCATAAAAAGGCAGAAAAACTAATTTTAAAAATTTGGACGAAAAATTACGCAGAAAACGCTTTGTGGCTGTCACGTGGTATCTATGACGTCACTAGTAACTATAAACAAACTTAGAAACACCATTTTGGAATCTACTTTAAGCAAATTTGAACTCTCCGCTTCTGTAAAACCTCCTTCCTTTATCCATATAATTCTTTTTTTAAAAAAAAAATTATTTTAAATCCAGTTTTTAAAATTGCAAGCAAAAAAATTACAGGGGTTTTTTTTTTTTTACTAGTGACGCAGCCAAATCAACTGTTTGTGATCCGGACAAACGTGAAAAAAAACCATTTTTAAAGTTTTTTATGAATTTTTTGAAAAAAATTTTTCGTTGTTTTTTTTTGGGCAAACTTAAAAAACAATATTGGAAGGTTTTTAATCAGTAAGTATTTTCTACAATTTTCTTGCCAAGGGGGTTGATAAAAATACATCCCCCATAAAATAAATAAAGATGGGTTATTGATTTTAATAATTTTAAGTTTCTCGATAGGGCAAAGTTAACATTTGATTTAATGCGTTAAAAGTTTTTATTTACGGGATCGAAAATGCGATTTAATTGAAATTATTTTCGGGGGAAAGGAATTTCCCAAAAAATTTTAAAAATGTAGCTCGTGACCTATATTAAAAAATCGATATCGAACTTGAAAAAGCCATTTCCTTTTTTAAAACCCCCAAAACCCCAAGAACGAAAAACTCTTTTTTTTATTATAATTAGATGCGAGAAGCCATCAATCAGAACCAAAAAGGATTTGAGTTGCAGCGGTTTTCGATCAGTTATTTATTTTTTGCGGGTTCTTTTGTTAAAATATTTAGTTTGATTTTTTTTTGATTTTGGCAAAATTTTGGAAAATAACTTTTTTTTTATTGGGAAAGAGATAAGAAAAAAATTTTTAAAAAAATTCGAAGCAATGCCATTTTTAAAGAATGAATAAGGTGAGGAAATTTTTTTGGGGTTTTAGACATATTTAAACTAACCTTCCAATTATACTTTGGGTTGGTTTCTTGGGGAAAAATATAGTGACTTTTTTAAAAAATTTTTCAAAAATTTTGATTTTTTCCCCCCTTAAAAACTTTGACCCCCAAATTTTATCATTCAACAGTGAACCCAAATATATTTCATCACATAAGTTTTTTAAAAATGCATGAAAATTCCCAAAAAAAAAACCACTTCCCCGCTTTTAATGGAAAAATTTTGAAAATTAAAAATTATGTCTTTTTCTGCCACCCCCCCCCCCCCCCAAAAAAAAAAAAAAAAAAATTTCTTCTTCGGTTTTTGGTTTTTTTTTTTTAATGAACAAAAAACTAATTGTGATTTGATTTTTCAATTTTTCTACAACAAGAAAAAACTATCAAATAAAAAAAACGCTAATTAAAATTAAACACAAAAAAAACATAGACTTTCGTTTTCATATTATTACAAAAATGCTTTAGAAAAATTTGATTTTTAACAAATTAAAGTTCAAAAAAACATTTTTGCCAACCCCAAAACCGTACCTTAGAAGAAAGTTTCCCGTTTGTGATTCCTCTTGAGTTGTCACGACTGTATCGACAGTAAGCTTATACCATGCTCAAAAAAATTTTGGGGGGGACTTTGCGTATTTTGTTACTCTTTCAGTTAAAAAATTTTTTTTTATTATAGAAAAAATAAAATTTTTTGAAATTATTCATTATCATCCCCAATGAAATGGTAAAAAAAGGGGGGAAAAATTTTAATTTTTTAACTAAAATTTTTAAGGGGGGGAAATATTGGAATCATAACTTTTGAATAAAATTTTTACAAATTTTTTTTAAAAACCCTTTATTTGTAAAAAAAATTATATTTTTTTAAAATTAAGAATGCAAAAGTGAAGAATTTGGGGCAATTTTTTTTTATAAAAAAATTTTTTTGGGGGAAATTTTTTTTACTATGTTTTTTATATTTTTTTTTTAAAATTAAAAAAAACTTATTTAATTTTCAAAAAAAAATTTTTCCTCAACGATAAAAAGTGCGAGCTCAAATTTTTGAGAAAAAAAAATTGGAACTGAGATACAAAAAAGGGAAAATTGAGGGAAAGGGTTTTTTAAAACCTGCGTTCCCTAATTTTTGAGCATGTACATCACAGACTTTACAGGACCACCAGTTTAAGGGGGACCCCCCCCAATTTTTTTTGGTTGCGGCGCACTGACCCGGAGGCGTCAAATGACCTATGATCTATCGTTGAGGGGTGATCGCGTATTAATATGATTTTCCCGGTCCCTGGTTAGGTTAGTTTGAATTATCGTCGCCTAAAAACTACACGAGGGCTTGGCCCAAAGGGGGGCATATTTTAGAACCACAGAAAAGACGAGTGACACCTGAGTAGGCACCCACGCAACCGTTAAGGGGGGGAAACTACGCGCGTTGGCTTTTTTAAAGGTATTTAAAGTGCACTCCCCCCACCGGGGATTATTCGTCGGGCATTTTGGGGGCACGGGCCGTTATAGGTCGGCGTTATTTTGGCGATGCCCACCCGACCTGGACCTCCGATGCTAGGCGAATGCCTAACCCTGAGCCCCCAGCCCCCTTTTTCCCGGGATGATAATTTTTGGGGAGAAAAGAAACACAACGGGCAACATAGACTTAGAGTTGAAGATGTCATTTTTTTTTTTTTTTTTCGATTTTTTTTTTTTGGGGGGGAAAATGAGTTTTATGCATTTTTTGGGGGTTTTAATTTTTTTTTTTTTTTTTTTTTTTGAGACAGAGGGGGAAAAAAGGGACACGGGAAAGGGGGAAAGGGAAAGAACAAAGGGACGGCAGGAAAATCAAAATGACCCATTGCACCCTACCTGGGGCTGAAAACGTCTCCCTTTCCCAGATGGGTCTGCGTCTTGCCGACCCAAGGGGGTGCGAGCACTTCCGGAAAAGCTTGTTTTCCCAGCAGTACAGCGCGGGTTTTTCGCCGAGTTGATGGGCCAGGAAATAGACCCCAAAAGGGAGGAAAAAACCCCCAGCAGAACGTCCATGTCGCCGTTCCTCGGAAAAGTGAGCGTTTGTTACTGTTTTGTAGACCCATTTCCCCGCAAGAATT
>JAFNEN010001525.1:0-27222 GCA_019343175.1 Oedothorax gibbosus | reverse complement strand
CTAACTCTTCATACAAATGGGGTACCAATGGCTTTTCTGCTTAAAAAAAAGGACTAAAAAGTGTTCTGAATGAAATCTTCGCAGAGCCATCTCTTGTCATCATATGCTAATAGCACCCTCTTGGTCTGGCGAATGGAGTAAACCTTGTGAAGGTCGCTACCAATCCGATGTTGTGTGACTGAGACGGGCCGCGAAGATTCCAGACAGGTTTTGAAGACTTCGTGCTTGAGATGCTTCCTGGCCACTGCTTTGTTGATTCCTTTGGCAGCCAGCTTGGTACCCGACTCGCTTAATCAGGAGTACATCTTGGATCGCTGCCCCACAAACTCCAATCCATGACTCCCGTTCAGCTCATCCTTGAAATAGCCAATTTTTTTCTTGTTTGCAACACTGTGCAAAGGGTGACTCGGAGGGTAGTCCGAGAAGTCAAAGTACCCGTGCAGCTGCCGCAGGTCTTGTTCCAGGGTTGGGGTGGTTTCTCGTAGGTGAGAGAGTCTGTGTCGGTGAAAAGTAAGACGGCATTGGCTCCATACTTCTTCCGGGTGACGTTGTAATGAAAATCGTACATGAGCACCTTGCTGAGATCAAGGATCGAGAACCCAGAATGGACCGGCCTATTCTAGATCAAAGTCCGACAAATTCTCTGGACGGAGAAAAGGTTGCTACTAAACTCGGTAAACGAGAAAAATTCAGGAGCAGCAACCAATTTCGTCGCCCTCATTGGATCCGTCACAAGTTCAATATTCATAAATCCTCTTCTGAAACCCTGCACACAAAAGTAGGAAGGAGGAGAGATTTTAAAAGAGCTTTTTAGAAGATGACGCAATCCTAAAAACGGTGTTTAAAAACAACCCTTCCTTCCTACATTAACGTGGAGTCAATGTGGCGTCTAAATAAAATAAGGCATATAAAAAAGTATATATTAATAATTAAAAATCGTATCCATGTTCTTAGAACTTTATTTGCTTTTCGGTCTGTAACTTCGTCGATGGGGTGAGATGGTGTAGATGGCTCGTCTTTAATCCCGGGGCCTGTTGTTCCGATGGGGTTCTGGAGTGAGTTGACCTCGTTGTGGACTGTTGTTGATTCATCATCGGGGCGAATCGATGCGGATGGCTCGTCTACGAACCCGGGACCTACTGCTTCGACGAAAGTCTGAAGTTGATTGTCGTGGGGTGTTGTTGATTCATCGGACGTGGCGGGGGTGCTTGTAGGTTGGGAGTCGATGATCAGCTGAGGATGGCCATCTGAAGTTATGTCGATGACAGGAACTTCTCCTAGAGACTGGCATATAGTAGTTAACCAATCTCTCTCTGGGATTCCACTGCAATCGTCTGTAGAGGTGGACACAGGAACTTTGTTGAAAGAAGTCTGTAATTTAGACTTTTTACTTGTAGGATACGTTCCGAACAATCGTTTTCGTTGAATTTTAGAATTCATTTTTGGTGATACTGTAAGTTGTCGAAGGCTAGTGAAGAATGAATGTTTAAATTCTGGTACTAGGATGAGTCGGTGATGAAAGCGCCCTCTATCTGCATTTTTTCATTGGTTGATGGAGAAAACAACGCCATCTATGTCTATTCCTCATTGGACGATAACCATTATGTCATCGGTTTGCACACGAAACTCTTGGTGCCAGGGTGACTGTAATCTATAAATCACTGTAATTGCTAAGTAACTAGGATATCGTCCCAATCTATGATATTTATCTAAGTATTTAGACTACATGTCTCCATTGCTAAGTAACTAAGATATCATCTCAATCTATACCATTTATCTAAAGTATTCAGACTACATGTCTCCATTTAGCCATTATTTTGATATGAATTACCTTAATTATCATGTAAATATAACAATAAAGTACACATTTCAGCACTCAAACAACTCAACTCCACTCTACTTTCATATCTAAGGCATTTCCGCTACGTCATTGGCATTTCCGTGACGTCATTGGCATTTCCGTGACGTCATTGGCATTCCATCCCATCCCGCCACTGATGGTGAATCGGCCTTTTCCTACTACTAATGCTCTGATGATAGGGATCGTTCGCGATAGAGCGTCGAGACAGCCATGTACATTGTAGACAGAAGTAGGATTTTTTAGGCAATACAAAGGGACCACACGGGGGTTTCGGGATGTAATTGGATGTTGACTCTTGCTGTTGTAGTGTAGAAATGCTTAGCCCTTTGCTACTCATCTGAAGAGATTTCAAGCCCCGCAACGGATGTCACACATGATCTCAAGTAAATCGGCGGGCTGGATAATTATTTTACTAATTTTTATTTTAAAAAAGTACTTTTACACGATGTTTTAAAGAGGCAGATATTTTTTCCACGGCTTTCTATTTTTTTTAATATTTATAATTGTTGTTATTGTAAGTGAAATTACTAGCTCATGTGTTGCCCAAATTACCAGCTCAGGTGTTAACTCACCGATCATTGTAATTACGTCATCGTCAATCATTGCACAATGCCATGTGGCAACACTTGTATATATCGTCTGGTTAGTTTTTGTAAATAAAGTGTTCTAAATTCGACTCCTACTCTGGCGTGCTAATATAGTTTCAAGAATTTGGCGCCCAACGTGGGGCTATAATATAATAATATTTGGCGCCCAACGTGGGGCTTCCCACAAATAAAATGGATAAGATTGTTCAATCGAGAACTGTGTTAAGACGCGCGTTTACCCGGAATTTTAACGAAGTAATAGCGGGAAAAGAGTGCGAAACTGCAGAAGAACGAATTGACGCCGTGGCAAGTTTCGAAACTTTGAAACTCAAGTATGAAGAATTACTTAAGCTGGATTCTGCAATTTTTGAAGGTATGCTGGAAGAAAATAAATCTGAAGAAGAATTAGAAAAAGAATTGGCTTCCAGGGAAATTTATTTGAAAAACTTCATGAAAGCACGCATGATGATTGAAGAACAGAGTGGGAGGACTGACGGCTCGGAAAGTGGTTCGGAAGGCGAAACTAAGAAGAGAACGTATAAACTTCCGCAGCTGCAACTGAGGAAATTTAATGGTAACATTAAGGAATGGTTACCGTTTTGGGCACAGTTTAGAAAAATCCATGAGGACAATACACTTGACCCAGCCGACAAGTTCCAATATTTGTTACAGTGTATGGAACCGAACACTAGAGCCAAAGAACTGGTAGAAAGTTACCCGGCCACTGAGAAGAATTATCCCAAAGCAGTGGAAAGCTTGAAGGAACGCTTTGGTCAGAAAGATAGGTTAGTAGAAGTATATATTAGAGAACTTTTAACTTTAGTTATGCAAAACACAAACTCTCGAAATGCAGTTTCACTTTCTTCATGTTATGATCGTCTCGAATCTCATCTGAGAGCTTTAGACAGCCTGGGTGTCGTCACTGAAATGTATGACGCCATGCTTTTTCCTATGGTGGAGTCAAGTATTCCTGGGGATTTGTTAAGAATTTGGCAGAGACAGGATACTGCTGGGACACCCAAGGACAGACTCAAAAACCTGATGAAATTTGTGAGACAGGAGATAGCGAATGAAGAGAGGATCAGTACAGCTACCGAGGGGTTTGATGCCAAGAAGTTCAGGAAACCCATTGAAAAGAAGCTCTTTCCGAAGAATGAAGATAGAATTTCTACTGCCACTGATTTGTTTGCCGGAAAGGAAGTCAGGGTAAATAGACTTTGTTGTTTTTGTGATGGTCAACATAGTAGCAGTGAGTGCTTTAAGGCCAGAGACATGTCATTAGCACAAAGAAGAAAGTGTCTTTCCGATAAACGATGCTGTTTCAATTGTTTAGTTCCTGGGCACACTGGCCGAGTATGTAAGGCTTTTGTTAGGTGTTTGATATGTCGAAGGAAACATACAACAATCATGTGCTCAGATTTACCCGAAAGTATTGCTGAAAAATATGCGGGAAAAATCAAACACGAGGGGGACAGTGCTAAAGCTAAAGTCTCGGATCAGTCTGTGGAATCATTGCACTCCAGTTCGTCAGGAAGTCCTGAGGTTTTCCTGCAGACGCTAGTAGTAAATATGAGGAATGGGAATACAAACAGACGAGTGCGTGCAATAGTTGATACAGGAGCACAAAAATCCTACGTCTTAAAGTCGACTGCAGTGAAGATGGGTTATGAACCTATAAAAGAAGAATTGTTCAGCCACAGGTTATTCGGTGGGGAAGTCACTGAAGCGTGTCAACACAAGAGCTATAAAATATATCTGGGAAGTTTGGACGACAGTTACCAGTGCAGTTTGGAAGCATTAGACCAAAAGGTTATTTGTGGTGAAATACCTACCATTGAGAATGGGTCTTGGATTCGAGAACTAAAGTCATGGAATATTAATTTGACAGACGTAGAGAAGTCACCTGGTCCTATTGAAGTTCTCATTGGAGCTGACGTCGCAGGGAAACTTTTTACTGGTCAAAGAAAAGAATTGAAGAACGGTTTAGTTGCTATGGAAACCAAGCTAGGTTGGACATTAATAGGAAAAGTCCCTAAAACCCAGAAAGAAAGAATGAGCTCGACAGTGACAACAATGTTTGTGGAACAGGTTAATCTCTCCAATCTATGGAATTTGGAATTGTTAGGTATTAGAGATCCTGTGGAGCAGAGAAGCGCAGAAGAAACGAAGCAAGCAATTTTGCAACATTTCGAAGAAACAGTTTCCCAGGGTGAAGATGGAAGATATGAAGCACATATGCCGTGGAAGATTGGTCACCAGCCCCTGCCTGACAACTATGATTTAGCTAGGAGGCGACTGGAATCCACTACTCAAAAGCTGAATAGAGATAATTTGATGAACAGATACCAGGAAGTGTTTGATGAATGGTTGCAAGATGGAATAATAGAAAGGGTTCCACAGACTGAAATATCTGAACCAGGACATTATTTACCTCATCGACCAATTTTAAAGGAAGATAGCACAACCAAAGTTCGTCCTGTCTTTGATGCCTCTGCAAAGTCCCCTGGCCATCCTTCTTTGAATGACTGTCTAGAAACTGGAATTAACCTAATAGAGTCTATTCCTACTGTGCTGACCAAGTTTAGGTCTAGGAAGATTGGCGTCATATCTGATATAAGGAAGGCGTTTCTCCAGATTAGGCTCTTCAAGAGTGACAGGAATTATTTGCGATTTTTGTGGCATGACGTTGAAGGTAACCTTATTATTCTTCGCCACAATAGAGTAGTTTTTGGTGTCACATGTTCGCCATTTCTGTTGGAGGCAGTAATTAAGCATCATTTATCTCAAGAGCGTTTAATGTGTGAAAGTGGAGAGAGAAATTGGCACCCCTCAAATATTGAAAAGCTTCAAGATAGCTTCTACGTTGACAATTGTGTCACTAGTGTCGATACGGAGGAGCAGCTGTACAATTTCATTGAAGAAGCATCTGCGATTATGGCCAAAGGACAATTTGACTTGAGAGGGTGGGAGCACACTTGCCTTAATACGTGTATTCCAGGATGTGACGAGTCAAAGGTTCTAGGTATAGTGTGGAACAGAGATTCCGATACTTTGAAAATCACTTCAGATTGCTTGGAAGTTGATAAAAGTACTACGGTTACCAAGAGAAAAATGTTAGCAGCTGTTAATAGAGTTTATGATCCGGTTGGTGTTGCCTGTCCTTTCACATTGCGTCCTAAGCTTCTTTTACAGTCAACTTGGAAGACCAAGGAGACTTGGGATACAGAGGTACCTGCTGACCTGAAAGAGGACTTTGTAAAGTGGACTCAAGATCTTCAATATATAGGACAAATAGAGATTCCCAGATGGTTTGGAGGTGCTGAGGGAGTTAGAATTAGTCTGCATACCTTTTGTGATGCTAGCAAGTTAGCTTATGCTGCAGCAGTATTTATCAGATGCGAAACAGTCGCTGGAGTAACAGTTCAATTGGTTCAAGCCCGAAGCAGAGTTGCGCCAATTAAGAAAGTAAGCATTCCCGACTGGAGTTGCTCGCAGCTACAATTGGAGCAAGAATGCATTCGTCGGTACTCCAAAATCTGAACATGGACAATGTGGAATCCTACCTTTGGACTGATTCCACGACAGTCTTAGCCTGGATTTGTCGCTATGATGAATGGGGAGTTTTCGTCAACAATAGAGTAACGGAAATAAAACGATTGACATCTTGTGAGCAGTGGAGGCACGTCCCGGGGATTCAGAATCCGGCAGATCTACCATCGCGAGGTTGTGACGGAAGGCGATTACTACAATCTCGATGGTGGGAGGGTCCAGTCTGGCTGCAGGAACCCATGGAAGCTTGGCCATCTACTAGTACTGATGAAGATGAACAACAAATTTCACTTGAGAGGAAGAGATGTGTTAGATCAACTCTAATTGTGATTCAAAATCAAGAAAAGACAGAATTCTATTACTTTTCTCATTACCCAAGCATTGTGCGTATGTTCGGTTGGATTCTGCGTTTTAGAGGAAATGTCGCATTACCAAAAACTCAACGGGCAAAAGGAGAATTGTCTTGTGATGAATACGCAGAGGCTGAACAGAGACTGCTGAAGATGGTACAAGATGAATCATTTACAGGTACAAAAGATCCGAAGCTATCAAAACTGTACCCATATGCTGATGAGAATGGTGTTATTCGGCTACAGACAAAGATTTCGTGTAGAGAAGATTCCAGAGATTTTCGACATCCAATAGTTCTTCCTAATCACAAGCATCCAGTGGTTTTTCGTCTGATTATGGACATTCACAAAAATTATTCTCATGTTGGTAGTCAGATGATGCGTTCAGTTCTACGAGAGCACTATTGGATACTAGGTGGTTGTCACACCATACGAGCAGTCATCAATCAATGTCAAGCATGCAGGAGGTTTAAAGCAAAGAAATTGGAAACTGTACCAAACCCCTTGCCTGAAGACAGAGTACGAGAGGCTAAAGTATTCGAAGTGCTGGGGATGGACTTTGCTGGGCCTCTATACGTGAAGACTGGTGCAAAGATGTCTCAAAAGGTCTGGATTTGCCTGTTTACATGCGCAGTATACAGGGCAGTACATTTTGAACTTATTTCCTCCTTGTCAACTGATGCTTTTCTTCAAGGTTTTAGAAGGTTCATAGGTCGTAGGGGAAGACCGAGCACTGTGTATTGTGACAATGCTACCAACTTTACTGGAGCCTCCAATGCTTGTGACCGAGTTGATTGGGATAGGATAAGCAGTTATAGTATGGTAAGGAAGATCCGTTGGAACTTTAACCCTCCTGCAGCTCCCTGGTGGGGAGGTTGGTATGAACGACTAGTTGGCGTACTTAAACAGCTGCTTAGAAGAGTACTTGGAAACGCTGTCTTGGGTTATGAAGAGTTGCAGACAATACTATGTGATTGTGAGGCTGCTGTCAATAAAAGGCCTTTGACAGTTATGACAGAAAATCCTACAGATCTTGAACCAATCACTCCAGATATGTTTCTGAAAGACATTGATGAAGTTGGTACACCAGATTTAGACATGATAGAGAGCAAAAACCTGGACAAGAGATTGCGATATCGAGCAAATCTAAGAGAACAACTGTTGAGGAGGTTCAGGAATGAATATCTCGGACAGTTAAAGATGCAATTGCCGAAGTTAAAATCAAGAGAAATAATGTTGGATGAAATTGTTCTCATCGGCTCTGACAATAAGAAAAGGTGTGACTGGCCACTTGCTAGAGTTATTGAGTTACTCCCTGGCAAGGATGGAAGAACCAGATTAGTGCGACTTAAGACTCAGTCAGGTGTTTTACTTCGTCCCATTCAAAGGTTGTACCCGCTTGAAGTTGTAGATCATCAGCAGATTGTTGAAGGTAAATTGCCACCTGTAATGCCAATTAAGCATGACAATTGTTTGGAAGATACAAAATCGAGTCTAGTGAAGGTTCAGCAAGACGAAAAGAGATTATCAAGATATGGACGTGTCATTAAAGTACCTGATAGACTCATGTTTTAGGACTTTAAATTTTAAAAGCTTTAAATTATTTTATTATTCCTAATGTGATATAATATTAATGTTTAAGTGTTTTAATGTTAGCTGTTCATGTTCTAAGTTTAAATTTTGATGCTAGTATTTAGTAGTTAAGTTAATTTATGTTGTAATTAACTTAAGATGGGAGGATGTTGTTATTGTAAGTGAAATTACTAGCTCATGTGTTGCCCAAATTACCAGCTCAGGTGTTAACTCACCGATCATTGTAATTACGTCATCGTCAATCATTGCACAATGCCATGTGGCAACACTTGTATATATCGTCTGGTTAGTTTTTGTAAATAAAGTGTTCAAAATTCGACTCCTACTCTGGCGTGCTAATATAGTTTCAAGAATTGGTAGAATATAATAATAATAATTATAGAAAACTACGGTTCACATAAAATTTTTTAATGATTCTTATGAAATCAAAACTGCCTTGTTCTTTAACAATAAGGTAAGAAAATATTATTAATATTATATATACACTAAAAGTTTATGTATACTATTTTCAAAAATTCTTTTTCAATTAAATGTATCATTTTTAGATAGTTTAATTCAGAGCATTTTTTTATGTAAAGACTGGGCGGCACTTATGTCGCCCAGTGATTTAATAATCATGTTACTGATGTCAAATATTTCAAGATTTGACTTTTTGAAAGTTAATAGTGTAAAAACTCATTTCGAAGATTTCATGGTTTTTTTTACTTGTTAATTCGTCTAGTAATTATTACAGATATTTGAACATGTTTTCTTTATTTTTTTTTGTTTAATAATGTTTACTCTGATCTGATGTCTTAGTATGAATTGAATATCCGCTAAGGGGGTTTTAAAATGAAACTGTGACTTTTCAAATCAAATTATAGCAAATTTTAAAATAAAATAATTTTTGTTTTGATTAAGTTACAAGGTTAAAAGTTTTCCCGTGCTTCAGAACAAGCTATTTCTTCAGTTGGTCTATTTAATTATGCTTTTTTTTAGGATGTAGTAGGTGCTGTAGCTGATGCTTTTTTTTTATCTGCTTCATTTAATAAATTATATATATTTTTCTTTCCTTACTAAATAAATTTTCGTGCGAGTGATTAACCTGTTATTTCCTCCGCCCTATTCTAACTATTTTTCAAATGTAAAATGCCCAATGTAAAAATCTTAAAAATACACTTGTTAATTCATTATTAATTACTTTTTTTAAAACTTTATTTGACTTGTGCATACAACACTAAATAAATTTTATTTAATTTAAATGAATTTAAATTTAAAAAAACGTAGAACAGTTAATAGTAAAAACGTTGGCCACAAGGCCAAGAATGGGCGTTGGATAAAGTAAAGTATAGTAAAAAGGAATATTAAAAAAGTTATATCAATGAAATACATTTAATGCATATTAAATAACTTTAAATTTAATTGATTTTCATTTAATTGTTTTTAATATTGGTTAATTTTAAGTTGACGGTGCTTCTGTCGCCAAGGGATTTGGCGCTTTTGTTGGGAGCGATAAACAATTTTTTTTGGTGATGCGGCATTTTCTGGTGAAATACGTTGTGGAATCTTTGTTGTGGCTAGGTGGCGCTGGGTTATACTTGAGCGGATGTTAGGCGCGTGGGATTTTTTGTTCTAAATTAATTATTGTCCAATCGCTGGCGCTGGTGATATTTCCGCGGAATTTAGGTTGCGCGGATGATATGCGCGTGAGATTTATTTGTATTCTATAAATTACTTTTTGTTCTATCGTCATTTCGTGAGGTTTCGTTTTTTTCGTTTGCGTTTCGCTTTTGAACATCCGATTATTATGGATGGTGCTTATTTAAATTCGGAATTTTTTGCAAAACTAAATAAATTTATTTTTGATTTACTTTGTAAATTAAAAATTGCCCGGGGCCCCAAACGAGTGTTTAGGCTTTCAATGGGCCCCCACAGTACTGCCCCATGTAGGATACTGATGTTTTTTAGAGAAAACAAAATTGCCCGGGGCCCCAAACGAGTGTTTAGGCTTTCAATAGGCCCTACAGTACTGCCCCATGTAGGATACTGATGTTTTTTTTAGAGAAAAAAACATTGCCCGGAGCCCCGAACGCGTGCGTACTGGATTTCCACTCACTCTAGTGCGACGATAATTTCAACTAAACTAAATTGCCCGTAGCCCAAACGCGTGCGTACTGGATAACCATTCCTGTAGCCTTAGTGCGACGATTTTTCAAACGATATTAAACTGGATTGCCACTCGTGTAACTCTAGTGCGACGAAAATTCAAACAAAACTAAACTGGATTGCAAGTACTAGCCCATTGTGTAGAATAAAGTTTGTTTTTGTGTTGCCCAAAGTAAACCAAACCCCCGAGTCTGGTTTATTTTTTCGAAAGTAACTAGGGTTACTGCATCGGCGTAAAGGAATCTGGCAATGGGGAAACACGCGAGTTTCGCCAAGTTGTTGTTGTTTTTTAGGCCAAATCCCTTGGCGACCGAAGCACCGTCAACTTATTATTTACCTTAATATTAACTCAACATTATAATAATTTTTGTAAATTAATTTACATTATTAAAAAAATTTAAAATATGTAAATTTACATTAAATGATAAAAATTAATGCATAATTTAAATAACAATGGATGGTAATCTAAAAAAAATTGAATTATTGAAATTAGCATGAACTAATTAAAGCATTTACTAATTAGTTCACACAATAAAAAGTTCTAGATCCGCCACTGAAGTTCTAGATCCGCCACTGAAGGTACCCTGTGATAATCTAGGTCTAGGGACTTATGCTTATTTGAGATTTTCTTGTTTAAAAATGCATCATTTTTTTTTTGGAAATTTAAATGGGCAAATCTTCCACGTAGCATAAAGATCCAATCAAAATTTGTTGGTCAACTTATTTCTCTTTTTGGTAAACTAGTTTCATAATCGGAAATTAAATTTTGGGGTTTTGTTAATCATTTAAATTATCAAGGTATTAATCTAATACAAAATGCACATTTTCTGTAAAACTGATGCATAAAAAAATTTAACTGAAATACAAATAAAGTTTCCTGAAGAAAGTTTATTTTTAGGAATGTGTATTTTGTACAAACAGTGTTTTGAAAAGACACTTGGGAATGTGAAATGAATGCCTTCAAAGGATACCGCTATTTAACCATGACTACATATACATTTCATGTTTGATAAGAAATTCTTTAAATAAAATTTACATATCTGGCATGTAATATAAGGAACTTATATTAAATTAAACTGCAATCTGAAATGCATTGCAGTTTTATTATTTTTAATTTAAGCAGCATTATTTTTTGCATTTTATTTATTTTTAATTTATATTTAAATAAAAAAATTTGAAAATACATATTAGAAATATACATTTTGTTTTACCTTTCATTATAAACTAAATTATGTAGTTAACAGAGAGTACTTATTATTAACGATTTTCAATAATAAAGCATTTGTGTTAATAAAATTATGATTTTGAAATGATAGGTTTTTTTTTATCTGGACACATTAAAATAAATGTGTTATGTATACAAACTATCTATCGAAATCTTACAATACAAAATTTAGTTTAAAATTTTTATTCATTAAATAGGTAAAATAAAAAAATGTCGTTTTATATTTAATTGCAAAATATAAATGAATAAATTAAAGCAAATGATAACAATTAACAAAACAAAAAAATAAATTTCTATTGAAAATTGGCAATAAGCCATAATTTTGAATAAAAAGATATGTTGGTTGAATAGTTTTTATTATTATTATTATTTTTTAAAAAAGAAATTCACATATATCTGGAAGAAGTTCTATATGTCAGTCAACTACTGTTTCATACAAACTTGTGTTTGAAATTCAAATTTTCCTTTATTCCCAATTTTTTTTTTTGTTAAACTGTCGATAAATAAATTTCCCAGATTATATTTGAATAATGTTGTCGCAGGTGCATTCCGTTAGGCATTTGCAGCAGCAACAGGAGATTTTAAAAAGACAATCATCAGAGACTTCAGGTCAACATCAGGCTAAAGTAAGAGTGACCCACACAGGTAAAACTTCTTAAGATTCTTTTTCCGTATTCATCACATTGATATATTCGTACTTTTATTAGGGAAGATGTGCGTACCTAGGACCACCATATACTTAGGTTCATCGTCCTCAAAACTTAAACAATATTTGGTTCTAAACATTGTTACTTATATATGAATAAATATTAATTCTTTTTTACTTTATTTAAACTAATTTTATTTCGTGGTGAAGAGAAGCCTGTAGTAAGTTCATTCAACTGTGGGGATTAGTTTAAGGTTGGTAAAAGTGATATTTTCCAACGTCTAACTTTTTAAAAAAAAATCGATATTTTTTATTCACGACTACTTAAAAACATATCGTGTAGGCACATGTATCAAATCATGTACTAGTTAAAACTAATTTACATGTGTTTTAAATGATCTCATTCGTAGATGTATGGGAATTTGAAAATATTCGACCCCATGTACACAAACACACATCTCCCCTCTAGCGTTGAAAAGGGAAAAAAACGATTAAACATAGGATGGCTGCTTCGGAGGGGGTAAAGAATAGACAAAATTATTTTGAACTTCAAAATTTATACACTTATTACATTAACGAACCAATAAATAAAATATAACCGTACATTTATTAACAATTAATGAAAGTTAAGTAAAATCAGGTATTTTTTTATTTTCGATTAATATACTATTTCCTAAATACCGATTGTGACATAAATGATTTTTATACGGCATCTTAGGCAATAAGGATGTTGTTTGAATATGAATGATGTGTTTGACAGTTATTATTTCAGAAATTTAAATCTGTGTTTACATGGTTCAATATCTATATGTAAGTTACTGTTTTAAATTCTTAAGTTGCCAATTTTTCAGGTTTTTCACTGTTAACAAATTAATCACCAAAGTCTGTTTTTTTTTAATATATTTTTTTCCTTTCAGACGTATTGCTTAAGGCAGTTGCAGCAGTTAATTGACTTCATGGATCAGGCTAAAAAATTTAAATAAACCATAGGTGAGATTTTAAGTATTTTTCACTTTTTAATATTTTTTATATGATAGCCTAACGAAGAAAAACAAGAAGTTCATAAAAAACTAAAATAGCCTACTTTCCTGTTACTTAAATACTTACTGAAGTTCTAATCGGGAAAAAACTAGGTTTCTAACAGTAAATATCATCAACAGCCGTTCTACACTAGATTTATACATATTAGAAAAAAAATCGAAACACAGCATCCAGCTAATAATTTAAACTTCTAAAAGCCAAAATCAACTATTTTCCTTAATATTATTTCGCAAATCAATTAAATATTATTTATCGTCTGCTCGCGATTTATTTGTAGTTCGAGGAATAATTAAATATTTATTAATAACAAAAGTAATGAAACTCCAAACTGCATTAAAAAAATAAGAAATGTAAATTAAAAACTTAGCATAATTGTATGCAAAAGTATGCCTTGCCGCTTTCTTGTTAGATAATTAATGAATAATCAAGGAATCAAATTGTGCTACATTTTATGACGTCATTCCAAACTGATTCATGAAAATATTATTTTGCTTCAAATATGTTTAAATAAATAAAGTTTCTCATGCCATTGTTGATTTGGCAACAGTGATTTAAATGACTCAAAATTGAATTTCAATGCTAATTCAATGGGAAATTCGCCGACAGATAGTAGATTTATGTCCGTCCGGACGTACAGACAGACGGACAAAAAGTATGAAAGTTGGGAATCTGAGGTCATAGCTTTCTAACAAAAAAAGAATTTTTAAGATCCGATGGATAGAACCGATTTTGGAAGGGGGGTACGGACAGAAAGACAGACATACATACGAACAGACAGACAGATGGACATCAACCGCATTTCAATACCTGCAGTGATTTAAATGACTCAAAATTGAATTTCAATGCTAATTCAATGGGAAATTCGCCGACAGATAGTAGATTTATGTCCGTCCGGACGTACAGACAGACGGACAAAAAGTATGAAAGTTGGGTATCTGAGGTCATAGCTTTCTAACAAAAAAAGAATTTTTAAGATCCGATGATTAGAACCGATTTTGGAAGGCGGGTACAGACAGACAGACAGACAGGGACAGACATACGAACAGACAGACATACGAACAGACAGACAGATGGACAGACAGACAGTTGGACATCAACCGCATTTCAATACCTACAGTGATTTAAATGACTCAAAATTGAATTTCAATGCTAATTCAATGGGAAATTCGCCGACAGATAGTAGATTTATGTCCGTCCGGACGTACAGACAGACGGACAAAAAGTATGAAAGTTGGGTATCTGAGGTTATAGCTTTCTAACAAAAAAAGAATTTTTAAGATCCGATGATTAGAACCGATTTTGGAAGGGGGGTACGGACGGACAGACGGACATCGACCGCATGTCAATACCTACTTTTTCATTTTTTTAATTCTTTCGAATTAAAAAAGAAAAGTAGGCTAATAACTTTAGACATTAGATGCTTTATGTTATAAATAAAATCAAAATGTATGGGGACCGGAGTCTCCATTGAAGCTGAAGCCCATGTTAAAATGGTCATTTTTAGCCTACTTTTCTTTTTTTAATTCGAAAGAATTAAAACAAGAAGTTCATAAAGAACTAAAATAGCCTACTTTCCTGTTACTTAAATACTTACTGAAGTTCTAATCGGGAAAAAACTAGGTTTCTAACAGTAAATATCATCAACAGCCGTTTCTACACTAGATTTATACATATTAGAAAAAAAAATCGAAACACAGCATCCAGCTAATAATTTAAACTTCTAAAAGCCAAAATCAACTATTTTCCTTATTATTATTTCGCAAATCAATTAAACATTATTTATCGTCTGCTCGCGATTTATTTGTAGTTCGAGGAATAATTAAATATTTATTAATAACAAAAGTAATGAAACTCCAAACTGCATTAAAAAATAAGAAATGTAAATTAAAACTTAGCATAATTGCATGCAAAAGTATGCCTTGCCGCTTTCTTGTTAGATAATTAATGAATAATCAAAGAATCAAATTGTGCTACATTTTATGACGTCATTCCAAACTGATTCATGAAAATATTATTTTGCTTCAAATATGTTTAAATAAATAAAGTTTCTCTATGCCATTGTTGATTTGGCAACAGTGATTTAAATGACTCAAAATTGAATTTCAATGCTAATTCAATGGGAAAGTCGCCGACAGATAGATTTATGTCCGTCCGGACGTACAGATAGACAGACGGACAAAAAGTATGAAAGTTGGGTATCTAAGGTCATAGCTTTCTAACAAAAAAAGAATTTTTAAGATCCGATGGATAGAACCGATTTTGGAAGGGGGGTACGGACAGACAGACAGACGGACAGACAGACAGACAGACGGAAAGAGAGACAGACATAAGAACAGACAGACAGATGGACATCAACCGCATTTCAATACCTACAGTGATTTAAATGACTCAAAATTGAATTTCAATGCTAATTCAATGGGAAATTCGCCGACAGATAGTAGATTTATGTCCGTCCGGACGTACAGACAGACGGACAAAAAGTATGAAAGTTGGGTATCTGAGGTCATAGCTTTCTAACAAAAAAAGAATTTTAAGATCCGATGGATAGAACCGATTTTGGAAGGGGGGGGGGGGGTACGGACAGACAGACAGACGGACGGACAGACAGACGGAAAGACAGACAGACATACGAACAGACAGACAGATGGACATCAACCGCATTTCAATACCTACAGTGACTTAAATGACTCAAAATTGAATTTCAATGCTAATTCAATGGGAAATTCGCAGACAGATAGTAGATTTATGTCCGTCCGGACGTACAGACAGACGGACAAAAAGTATGAAAGTTGCGTATCTGAGGTCATAGCTTTCTAACAAAAAAAGAATTTTTAAGATCCGATGATTAGAACCGATTTTGGAAGGGAGGTACAGACAGACAGACAAACGGACAGACAAACGGACAGACAGGCGGACAGACAGACGGACAGACATACGAACAGGCAGACAGATGGACTGACAGACAGTTGGACATCAACCGCATTTCAATACCTACAGTGATTTAAATTACTCAAAATTGAATTTCAATGCTAATTCAATGGGAAATTCGCCGACAGATAGTAGATTTATGTCCGTCCGGACGTACAGACAGACGGACAAAAAGTATGAAAGTTGGGTATCTGAGGTCATAGCTTTCTAACAAAAAAAGAATTTTTAAGATCCGATGATTAGAACCGATTTTGGAAGGGGGGTACAGACAGACAGACAAACGGACAGACAGGCGGACAGACAGACGGACAGACATACGAACAGACAGACAGATGGACAGACATACAGTTGGACATCAACCGCATTTCAATACCTACAGTGATTTAAATGACTCAAAATTGAATTTCAATGCTAATTCAATGGGAAATTCGCCGACAGATAGTAGATTTATGTCCGTCCGGACGTACAGACAGACGGACAAAAAGTATGAAAGTTGGGTATCTGAGGTTATAGCTTTCTAACAAAAAAAGATTTTTAAGATCCGATGATTAGAACCGATTTGGAAGGGGGGTACGGACGGACAGACGGACAGACAGACAGACGGACATCGACCGCATGTCAATACCTACTTTTTCATTTTTAGCCTACTTTTTCTTTTTTTAATTCGAAAGAATTAAAAAAATGAAAAAGTAGGTATTGACATGCGGTCGATGTCCGTCTGTCCGTCTGTCTGTCCGTCCGTACCCCCTTCCAAAATCGGTTCTAATCATCGGATCTTAAAAATTCTTTTTTGTTAGAAAGCTATAACCTCAGATACCCAACTTTCATACTTTTTGTCCGTCTGTCTGTACGTCCAGACGGACATAAATCTACTATCTGTCGGCGAATTTCCCATTGAATTAGCATTGAAATTCAATTTTGAGTCATTTAAATCACTGTAGGTATTGAAATGCGGTTGATGTCCAACTGTCTGTCTGTCCATCTGTCTGTCTGTTCGTATGTCTGTCTGTTCGTATGTCTGTCCGTCTGTCTGTCCGCCTGTCTGTCCGTTTGTCTGTCTGTCTGTACCCCCCTTCCAAAATCGGTTCTAATCATTGGATCTTAAAAATTCTTTTTTTGTTAGAAAGCTATGACCTCAGATACCCAACTTTCATACTTTTTGTCCGTCTGTCTGTACGTCCGGACGGACATAAATCTACTATCTGTCGGCGAATTTCCCATTGAATTAGCATTGAAATTCAATTTTGAGTCATTTAAATCACTGTTGCCAAATCAACAATGGCATGAGAAACTTTATTTAAACATATTTGAAGCAAAATAATATTTTCATGAATCAGTTTGGAATGACGTCATAAAATGTAGAACAATTTGATTCTTTGATTATTCATTAATTATCTACCAAGAAAGCGGCAAGGCATACTTTTGCATGCAATTATGTTTAGTTTTAATTTACATTTCTTGTTTTTTAATGCAGTTCGGAGTAGTTTCATTACTTTTGTTATTAATAAATATTTATTCTTCGAACTACAAATAAATCACGAGCAGATGATAAATAATATTTAATTAATTTGCGAACGAATATTAAGGAAAATAGTTGATTTTGGCTTTTAGAAGTTTAACTTATAGCTGGGTGCTGTGTTTCGATTTTTTTTTCTAATGTGTATAAATCTAGTGTAGAAACGGCTGTTGATGATATTTACTTTAGGAACCTAGTTTTTTTCCCGATTAGAACTTCAGTAAGTATTTAAGTAACAGGAAAGTAGGCTATTTTAGTTCTTTATGAACTTCTTTTTTTAATTCGAAGAAATTAAAAAAATAAAAAAGTGGGTATTGACGTGCGGTCGATGTCCGTCTGTCCGTCCGTACCCCCCTTCCAAAATCGGTTCTAATCATCGGATCTTAAAAATTCTTTTTTGTTAGAAAGCTATAACCTCAGATACCCAACTTTCATACTTTTTGTCCGTCTGTCTGTACGTCCGGACGGACATAAATCTACTATCTGTCGGCGAATTTTCCATTGAATTAGCATTGAAATTCAATTTTGAGTCATTTAAATCACTGTAGGTATTGAAATGCGGTTGATGTCCAACTGTCTGTCTGTCCATCTGTCTGTCTGTTCGTATGTCTGTCCGTCTGTCTGTCCGCCTGTCTGTCCGTTTGTCTGTCTGTCTGTCTGTACCCCCCTTCCAAAATCGGTTCTAATCATCGGATCTTAAAAATTCTTTTTTGTTAGAAAGCTATGACCTCAGATACCCAACTTTCATACTTTTTTTCCGTCTGTCTGTACGTCCGGACGGACATAAATCTACTATCTGTCGGCGAATTTCCCATTGAATTAGCATTGAAATTCAATTTTGAGTCATTTAAATCACTGTTGCCAAGTCAGCAATGGCATGAGAAACTTTATTTAAACATATTTGAAGCAAAATAATATTTTCATGGATCAGTTTGGAATGACGTCATAAAATGTAGAACAATTTGATTCTTTGATTATTCATTAATTATCTACCAAGAAAGCGGCAAGGCAAAGTTTTGCATGCAATTATGCTTAGTTTTAATTTACATTTCTTATTTTTTTAATGCAATTTGGAGTATTTTCATTACTTTTGTTATTAAATATTTAATTATTCTTCGTACTACAAATAAATCGTGTAGATAATAAATAATATTAAGTTATTTTGCGAAATAATATTAAGAAAAATAGTTGATTTTGGCTTCCAAAAGTTTAATTATAGCTTAGTGCTGTCTTTGGCGATTTTTTTTCGAATGTGTATAAATTTAGTGAAGAAACGGTTGTTGATGGTATTACTGTTAGGAACCTAGTTGTTTTTCTATTAGAATTTCAGTAAGTAATTAAGTAACAAGAAAGTAGGCTATTTTAGTTCTTTAAGAACTTCTTGTTATGTACCTTTTCCTCAGGAACTACTTGTTAGATTCAAAACTTTACACAGTTAAAGTTCAAACACTTTTACACAGACAGACATATGCTTTTAAAAATAAAAATAAACATATACTGTTTAATTTATGGCATTTTGAAAACTTTTAATCATCTTTTCATAAAAAATCATTGAAATTATTTGTTTTGAAACAAGTAATTAATATTTATTCAAAAGCATTTGTCTGTTTGTGTAAAAGTACTTAATGTGTATGCAAAAAAAATCTAAGCAAAATATTCAGTAGTTACTGAGAAATAGGTACATTTGTCCTAAAATATGCATTTTGAGAAAATGGCGTTTAAAAGTATAATTTTTAGCAATCTTTTATGCGGAAGTATTTTTTAAATACCTCTAATTTACATATTGCTTACCAAATTATACCATTTTGAAGGTAACATTTGGAATATTATCCCACTTTAAAAATCTCAATGTGTTTTTTGGTCAATTTTCGAGTCTGGGCCCCCTGAAATTGTTGTATACAAAGGTTATATTACATGTATGTGTTACCGTTAAAACCCGAAATCAGCTACAACCAGTTTTAACTAAGGCCTTTAGTTAAAACTAGTTTTCACTAGCTAAAACTAGATGTCCCCAGCTAAAACTAGTTTTAACCGAACAGATTAGTAAAATCTAGTTGTAACTAGTAAAAACTAGAATTATCTAATATGTTTTAGATAAAACTAGATTTAACGGAGAATGACTTACTTAATTTATTTTATATATTCATTTCTTCAAAGAGAAATGGCAACGACTCAATTTAGAAGAATTTGTTGTTTATTTATTGCTATTGCGAGCTTTGTCCTACCTTTGAATTTTGATGCGAAATTTCGAATCTCTTGTTTTCTAACCTTATTAAATATGGAAAGTAATCTTTCTAACGATACTGCAAACGTAAGAATGCGCAAGGATGCATTTTATGAGACCATAACATCCTTGGAGAGTGAAAAAAAAACTCATTACACGGTTTTAAACAGGGCAGCCTACGAGAAATTGATAGAAGAAGTGGAAGAAGCTATGGCTGCTCCTGAAAAAAACAGCTTTACATTATAGGAGGTTGAATCGTTTCGATGTCCTTGAGATGTATGGAATGAAGAAGTTAGTAACAAGGAGTCAACCTGTCAAGTACTACTTGCCTGCAGAGGAAATTGTTGATGTAATTGAGGCTGCCCACATAGCTGTTGGACACAGAGGTCGAGATCGTGTGAAAGTCGAAACTTCCAGAAAGTATGCTAACATCACACAAGAGATGATTGTTCTCTTTTTGCAATCGTGTGAGGCATGCCAGCTAAAAAAAAATAAAAAGAGGAATAGTGTGGTGTCGAAGCCTATTCTCCACAGCCAGTTGAATAGCCGCTGTCAAGTGGACTTAATAGACATGCAGGCAAATGCAGATGAGGATTTCAAATTCATTATGGTATATCAAGACCATTTGACAAAGTTTGTATTGCTCCGAGCCCTGAATAAAACCGCTCAAGAAGTAGTCAGCCAGCTGGTCGATATCTTTATCACCTTCGGAGCCCCTTGCATCTTGCACTCCGATAACGGAAGAGAATTTGTCGATTGATTGATGAATGAATTGACAAAATGTTGGCCTGAACTGAAAATGGTGCATGGAAAATCCCGACACAGTCAAAGCCAAGGGTCAGTGGAGAGGGCTAATCAGGACGTCGAAAACATGCTGGCCACATGGATGAAGGACAACAACACATCTAATTGGTCAAGGGGACTTCCAGTCATCCAGTTCATGAAGAACAGGGCTTACCACTCAGGAATCAAACAGTCTCCCTATCGAGCCATGTTCGGGATTGAGCCAAGGGTAGGCTTGGCTACCAGTGCCCTGTCACCGGATATGCTCGTAGAAATTGTAGAAGAGGATGACCTTTTGGCTGCCGTTGAACACCTGACTGAACAGCATCAATCGTCGGTTGTCGAGCATGAAGGCGACAATTCTAATGTTCCAGTGGAAATAGAATTTGAGGTCCCTGAAGAGGAACAAATTGAAACAGAGGAGGGAAATGCAATGGCAAATGTCATTGCGTTAGCAAGAAAATCCGTGTATGAAAATTTGAAATTACAGGCCAAAAGGATGAAACTCTCCTCCGATGCCACCCATCCCCCGGTTGAAGTCGGAGCCAATGTTTTGGTGCCCATCCCTGAGGTCGACCGCGCCAAAGCAGATTTCCGAAATTTACTTGGGGTAGTTGTCGAAAAGCAGGATGATTTACACAGAATTGGAACGGCAGAGGGAATTCTAAACAAGTTGTATTGCAGGTAATTTTTTTAGTGGTATTCAATTATAAAACCTTTTAAATGTAAGTTCTTTATTAACTAAATTGAAAAAAATTTCAGCATATTATTTAATCAAAGATAATAAAGAAGTACCCTGTATTGATATACAATATTTACAATGCGAGGTCAAATCCTAGTCGCTGACGTGATAATATTTTGACTTGTTGTTCTTTCGTCAATTCGTAGAGCTTCAGTTTTTTCTTCGAGTAGGTTTGGCCATTGAATGTTATTATTTATGGTGCGTATTTGAATTCGAAATTTTTACTTGCATGTTTTCAAAATTGCCCTGAGCGTGTTTTGATTTAAATTATATTGGACAGGTATTACATTACATACCTGTCAAACTAAACAAAGTCGCTTGAGCTGAAACAAAATGTCGGTATCCAATCCAGTTAAAAACCAAATTGCCCGTTGCCTCAAACTAGTGTTTAGGCTTTCAAATACCCTATATTACTGCCCCATGTAGAATACTGATGTTTTTTAGAGAAAAAAAAAACTGCTCGTAGTCAAAAAAGGAGTGCATACTCATTGCCACACCGCCACTACTAACCCGTTGTGTGGTGAGTTTGCTTTGTTTTGTCATAGCAGCACTAGTTTAATTTTAACAACCAATTCGGTGTAAAAAATTCTGACCGAGGAAAAATAAAAGACTTGGCAGGTCACCCAGTTGGCAAGTTTTTTTAAACACGCAAAGCAGCTCTAGAATTAAAATTTACTAATAATCACCAGCTAAGACAGCCTTTGGAAAACCTAATCCCAAACTAACCCAATTCTATCAAAGCATTTTTAGTTTTGTGCGAGATTTTTGCTAAGTTTGTGGATTCCCCACTTAACTTTCTTCTTTGGCAACACTGCAAACCTGTCCTGGTATTACATTAATGCAATTTTCTTATATTGAGTTTTTTAAGTTAGATACAAGTGTGGTGGTGAGGGTACCACATGTTTTGTTTACATTCGTGAAATCAAATACTGGAATATCTGTAATATCTATACTGATAGGATTGTCAAGATAAAAACTTGTGGTTAAGATTTGCTAAATATAATATTTCATAAATCAAAAGCTCTGTGAAAATGTCTATAATAACTATCGTGATCATCCTCCCTACTTTCTTTACAAGTATTAGTTTGTATTCGTCCCAATAACTTGTTCTTCGGTACAACAACCAATTAGTGGGCCAAGGAAATATGCAAGATAACCAGGAGCTGAAGACCACTGCCGATCTTTTCAATATTAAATTATGTTTTTTAAGGAGCCTTTTCTTTACTGTTTATAAGCTAATCAATTTGTTAAATATTTCCTCATGTTCTCATTAGGCTTTTTGACACAGATTAAGTGTTAAGCCTTTGTAAAATTGTTTTGTTGCTGTATAATATCACTTTTCCCCTAAATGAGTTTGACCTTCATATGAGTTCCCTTAAATTATCAAGCTGAATTGTGGTGTTTGCATCTTCATGCATAGTTTATATTTTGTTTTTTAATATGCATGAACAATGTTACATAAATTACATGATGATTTGTTTTTATTTTTAGATCCGAGTTCGACACTACGGCAAAATTTGTTACATTAGAAGATGTACCAATTGAGAAAGCTGTATCTCTTAGAACCGCGGCAAGAAAAGCTGCAATTGCACCTCAAGGGTTTTCGAAATGTGCTTGTAAAAAAGCCTGCATATCTCGGCGGTGTTGCTGTAAGAAGAGAGGTGTTTTATGTAATTCGAAGTGCCATGATAGTCAGTCATACAATAATAAGTAAAATTACTGACTAATTTACTGCAGTTATTGTCTGTACATTTTCTATAATAAATAAATTTAATTAAATATGTGAAAACTGTCTTTCAGAATAAAAACTTTTTTAATTTTCACCTCAGATTATGAAAACTTATTTTTATTATACTGGTTTTTTTTCATTAATACAGAATACTACATGACTGGTTATTAACCTAATTTTATCTATCCAGTCATTATGAGCCAATTAAGACAATGATATTTATAAAATAAATGCTACTTTTTTGCATTTTGTTCACTCAAATTTTTTAATAAGTAAATAAATGCATCAAACCAAAAAGTGAAAATCTTAACTTGTTATGTTACTGTGTTGCATTTCTGCAGCAAACACAACAAAAGCCTATGTCTTTTCCCTAACGACTATCTGAAGGTTAATTTTAGGCCAAATTTGTAAAGAAAATCTTACTTTTATTATTTCGCAAATTCATAATTTTTTTTTATAGTCATGAGAATGATCAAATATCATAAAAAAACACGGAACTATTTCTTTTTGAGAATCGGAGAATGGACTGTGAATCAACAAAAGGTATTAAATCTCCCAAATAAAATTAATTGTGGTACATGTATTTGTATATTGCGCCCTTTCAAAATGATAACTGATTATCTAAAAATAACACTCACATTTTGTCGAGCTGATTGCGTTGCTAGACTGGGATGGATACTCCCACAGGGGTAAATGCTGCCGGACATCTTAGGATTTACTGGAGCTTATAGTTCATAACGAGAAAGGTCCGGCTGAGTTCGGAAGGGCATTAGATGAGGGATTAGAGTGCTAGACGCTGCCGACATCCATGGGACATGCTCCGGGAAAGAAGTGGGCTGTTGCTGAGCTAGTAGTGAAGCGCGGGTCTGAAGCTGGAACCAACTCCGGTCGGTAACCAGGAAATGTGGCAGGCTCCTCAAAGGAGATGATCATCAGGGTTGGGAAAGCTATAGCGAGCTTTCAGGCAAGGGCTTCCAGGCACGGATCCGCATTATCCGCACACGACTTTTTTTTTAAATCAAGGTCTGGGGCGGCAATGCACAGCGCACAGTTCCAAGGTGAAAGGATGTTCTTTTTTTAAAAAAGATTCTTAAGTTCTGAAGTTTTTTTAGCTCCTCAGCTGCATATATCAGTTGGATCCTCTTGGACTGTTGAACCCGCATCCTGCTATCGGACCGCCTCCTGGCTTGTTATTGGTTATGTGGTAAAGGCCTGGTCGAAAAGTCAGTAGACATCAGTTAAACAGATGTCAATTCATTCAACTGACATCACTTAACAAATGTCAGTTCATTTCAACTAACATCACTTGAAGTTACATTCATTCCATGCGAGATTTGGAACGGACATCAGTTGGCTTGAACTGACATCCATTCCATGTGAGATTTGGAGCGGACATCAGTTGAATTGAACTGACATCAGTTGACTTGAACCGACATTAGTTGAACTAACATCCATTCCATGTGAGATTTGGAACCGACATCAGTTGACTTGAACCGACATTAGTTGAACTGACATCCATTCCATGTGAGATTTGGAACGGACATCAGTTGACTTGAACCGACATTAGTTGAACTGACATCCATTCCATGTGAGATTTGGAACGGACATCAGTTGACTTGAACTGACATCAGTTGAATTGAACTGACATTAGTTGAACTGACATCCATTCCATGTGAGATTTGGAACGGACATCAGTCGACTTGAACCGACATTAGTTGAACTGACATCTATTCCATGTGAGATTTGGAACGGACATCAGTTGATTGAACTGAAGTTGAACTGACATCATTCCATGGAGATTTGGAACGGACATCAGTTGATTGAAGACATTAGCTGAACTGACATCCATTCCATATGTGAGATTTGGAACGGACATCAGTTGAATTGAACTGACATACATTCCATGTGAGATTTGGAACGGACATCAGTAGCTTGAACTGTTGTTCGTTCCAAATATCGCATGGAATGGATGTCACTTCAAGTGGCATCAGTTGAAGCAACTGATGTAACTTCAAGTAACATCCATGTTATGTATTTAACATAGTCATCCATTCTTATGTCCCTTTTATACTCCTATTTATTTTTTAATACTGTTCTTCTACCTGTAAAATACTGTGTGCATTTTGTAGAAGCACAGACCATAGCAATATCAAACTAATACAAACCACCTGCAAATTGATATAATTTTTTTTTGTACTACCATGCGGTTTTAGCTTTACGATTTTGGTAGGTTTGAGTTTATTATCGGCAAAGCTACAGCCGAGCAGAGCATATCACCAAATATTTTTAATTGCTGATGCACTTAAACATTTTTAGGGATAAGCCAATAATATATTTGTGTGTATGTATATCAATATATAGGATGTACTCAAGGCAATGAATACTAATGTAATGAGCTAGTGAAAACCTAACATGTTTGTTTCACGATCAAGTGTAATATTCAAGACTTAATTTTCCGTTATATACAAATAAAGTTAAGCATTTAAAACAAGCAGCTGTTTGATGAATATAATTTTGTTTTATGAACATTTATCTTTACCTTTGAAACCCTTCAGTCTAATTGATTAACCGGAGAAACTCCTTTTACTACAAATATTTAAACCTATAACGAATGTGAAACTAAAACAAATTTCAGTATTAAAAACAATATTGGTTAAAGTAAGCTTTAGGCCCCGGATTTGGCGACATCTCAAAATTTGTCGCCAAGTCAAAATGACAACAAACCTGACGCAAGCCAAGTCTGTTGCCACCTTGAATTGACAACAAATACTTGCTGAAATTACTAACGAGACCAAATATATCTGACCAAAACGATTAAAGGAACAGGAAAAATGCCATTAACTAATAATAATCTGGCATAAACGACCGAAGCGATATTTTGAAAAAAATCGGAAAATAACCATTTGTTGCACGATCAAAACAAAGCTAAAAATAATAACAGGTTCTAAAGCAAATGTATGATTATTATAAATAATATTAATGCTATTTAAAAATTATTAATGAGGAAAACGCTCAAGATTAACTAATAAACTAGTAGGATAGAACCGTAACTTAATTATCAATTCAATAGCAAACAAAATATTTATTTATTAAAATAAATGTAACCATCTAAAAATTATTTTAAAAAATACATTTTTGAAAAATGAAATGTTTGATAAACATTACATACCAGGAAATTAACCAATGTATATCCTACGATCCTGCCACGGTAAAAAAAATGTGGATCAAAATTCCGCAAATTCTGAAAATAAATAATAAAAATAATGACTTGAAACTGTTAAATATAGCATTAAAAATTGATCGATAACAAAAAATCTTTACTTTTAATTGAAAACAATTAAGATTTAACTGGATTGATATTTTGATCCACATTCCACGGAAATAAGCATGGCTACTGCTTGACTGCTTCGTGAAAAAATAAAAATAATGGTTGCCCAACTTGGACCAGGTTTTTTAGCCAATACACAGTGGAAAGGTTGCCAAACTTGGCGAATTTCGCTTGAAGCACGATATTTGGCGATCTCGCCAATTTTTTGTCGCCAAGGGCTGTTGTAAAACAGATTTGGCGGGGTTGCCAGATTGGCGACTTTACTGCCGGGGCTTATAACTTACTTTAGCCACAATATTATATAATAATGCAACCTATTATGAGGATTTAAAATTTGAACTATTTTTAATATGCAGAACACAAACATTACAGAAAACAAATACTATACAACCTATGAATAGTTTTCGTTAATTTACCACCACAATGATTTACTAAATTGTTATTTTAAACCTTAGTAATAAAAAAATCGAAAGTTATATAACCACTATACCAAGGGGTAATATTATAAAATGATCACATGATCAAGCAGATGTTAAAGTATTTCTCAGGGATTGGAAAGTTACTTTTAAAAAGTAACTATGTTACAGTTACAGTTACTTAATTAAAAAAGTAACTCTGTTACAGTTACAGTTACTTCATATGAAAAGTAACGCGTTACAGTTACTTTTAAAAAAAGTAACGAATCACAGTTACTTTTCGAAATTCCAAGTTATAAGAAAAATTGAAATTTAGCCATCTTACCAAGAGAACCAAGATAAACGAAACATAAGCTCAAACAAAACACTGAAATTATAATTAATAAACATTTTTTTATATTTAATTTTAATCCTTTACCCTGATACGAGTCCATCTGTAAACACTCGGGTAGGTACTGACAGAAATAGGGGTATCTCAAGACTGAATGTGAAATCTCTGTCTCCTCCCTCCCCACCCCTCTTCGAGAGGAAGGACTTGGTCATTGTTGTAGAAACCATT
>JAFNEN010001524.1:0-28332 GCA_019343175.1 Oedothorax gibbosus | reverse complement strand
TTCTTTTTTTTTTCACATTTAGACAAGGGGACATAGTAGGCATCAAATAAAAAATTTTAAAGAAGATCTTTTTCAATTAACTGTGATAATTTTCTAGAAAATTTGACTAGAAAAATCTCAATTTAAATAGCTTGTTAAATTTTTTGCCCCCATTTTCACAAAGTCAAATATCGAAACTTTAAACAATGCGCGAAAAATGGATTAGGAAATTTAAAATACTCTCTGAAAAAACCATAAAAAACAACAACTAAAAAAAAAAAGAAAAAATTTTACAACGGGAACATCTTTGGTCAAAGGAAAGCAAAATGCATTTAGGGGTTGTGTCAACTATATAGCGGGGAAATGGGAGGGGGGGGGGGGCTGTTATCGCAGTTCACCTCCACCCACTTCTGAACAAAAAAGCAACCCCTAAAACTCCCAAAAAAAGCTTTTCCCCCTTTTCCCCCCGGCCCCCGTAAAACCCCCGTGTCCGCGGACCCCCCCAAGAAAAAAAAAAAGGGGGGAGCAAACTTGTTTGGCTTTGGGGGGGGGGGGGGGGTGGGGGAGGACATGTAACCCAAGCCGAAATAGGTTTTTTAAAAAACATACAAAAAAAAAAAAAAATTACTAAAAAAATAAAAACAATTTAAAAAAAAAAAATTTCCCTCCAAATTTTATTAAAAATTTTAATTAAAATAGAAATTAATTTTTTTATTAAAAAGCTTTTTAATTTGCGGGTTAAAAATTTTATTCTTAACAAGTGGCAAAAAGGGTTTCGGTTTGGGGGCTACGATAGCTCGCGGGGGGGCAGTAGTCAGCTGGGGCCAATGGATACATTTCTTTTATATATAATCGGTTTCATAATATTGCTGTGATCTGGGGGCTTTTTTTTTTAAATATTTGTACCATTAATATAGTTTTCAAGTAAGAGCACGATAGAAGGTAAGAAACTATTTTTTGTAGTTAGAAACGCAAAATTTCGGCTCGGCATGGCTAGTCTTAAAATGTTATGTATTTAAATGCTAAAAATTTAGATTGTTAATTTAATAATTTTCCAAATATTTATTTAATATTTTTTCATCCATCTGAGAAATTGTGTTTATTATACGACGGCACTAGAGGGCAGCAGCGTAAAGGTAAACAAAAATAGCGTTCTCTTCTAGACAGTCCAACTCCGGAGATAGCTCTGGCAGCCCTCAAGGTCGACCGGTAAGTTCCGCGCCAAGCCTTGGCGCCATTGGCGGACTGAGTTTGGCGCTCGTTAGCAGACCAATATCCGGTTTGGTAAAAATGCCCTTTACTTGGTCGCACCCATTCATATCAACATTAAACTGAATAAAGTAATTTTTATGTAGTGACTGGGTAAATTTTAATACTACGGTACTCTACTACTACTTTGGAAAAGTAACCCCGGATGAGACCCTAAATCCGGTCATAACCGGAAGTAAGGTATGGTCCGTTCGAGAGGTATTTTTAACATTGAGCGAATAGGGGAAAAATCGGTGCCTTGAAAAATTGCCCGTTTGCGGAGGTGGTCGCTTAATAGAGGTGGTCTGTTGTAGAAATTTTATTGTATTATTTTAATACTTAAAACAAGTTAGAATTGGAGACAAGTTAATATTTTCCATTTAAATTACACTTAACTTTATGTTAAAGGTCTAAATTTTTTTTTCATTACAGGTTTCTACAAGCCTTAATTTTAAGAACACAGCCTTCATTGCCAGAAACATTGCGAATTCATTGGATTTACAATTTTTTTCTTCAAAAAGGTCATCTTTTATAAACTTGAAGAAGAAAAACGTTCCGCCAAAAAGACCAGTGTATGTGTAATAAGCTAATAATTGTACTTCGGTTATCCAAACAACATATTTCAAGGGAAATTTTTTACTGAAAAAGAAATAATACATATAATTAAATGGGTGAAATGGAAGAAAAGCCATATTTGTGTAATATTTGTTCTGTTGCTTTCGCATTGAAGCCAGACTATGAGGAACACCTGTATACTCACAAGGAAGAAAACCTTTTCAGTTGCAAGGCTAGTCATGGCATACTTGATTCTCTATCTACCCTGCAAAAGCACATCTCAACCACCTCTTCAAAAATATCACATGAGTGTGATTCATGTGGAAAGAAATTTAAGTACAAATCTCTACTTACTAAACATTACTTGGTACACACAGGCGAAAAAACTTACAGTTGTGAATTATGTAGTAAAGAATTTCGTTATAAGAATAACTTTCGAAGGCATTTGTTGACCCACACTAAAGAAACTGACCCACACTTGTTTGTTCCTGAAGACAGAGGCCTTTTTGCATGGTCTTGGGTTGACCAGGTTTCTTTTCTTTTGTTGCCTTTGTTTTCCAGTCCAAGGTAGGACGCTTTTCTTTCATTTACATTTGCGTATCCACTTGTGAGTCGTGAGTTAAGTCTTCTTTTTTAGCCATGTCAGGCGCTTCGGGTGGCACTGACATGGAGGTCGCCACGTCAGACCCGCTCCTCTTTAAAACTTCTATGACTGTCAACGACATTATTGACAATGCTTTCAAGTCCGGATACCGTGGAGAATACACGGTCGTTTTAAGTGGTGGCGCCTCCCCCATCCCTAGATCCTACCCTAAACTCCTCAAGGATAATCTCAATAAGAAAATTACAAACCCCAGAAAAATCCTCAATATCAAGCATACCAAACAAAACAATATCCTTATTAAAACTGAGGACCCAACAACTGCCAAAGAGCTTTTGAGTATAAAACTGCTAATCTCTATCCCGGTTAAGGCTGATCTCAACCTAGTTAACATCACTTCCAGGTTTGCTCTGCATGACATTCCCCCTGATATCCCTCTCACGGAATGCATCGAAGAGCTGGAAGCAGAAAACAACCTAAAGGTTATTGAATGCCGAAGGTTTTCAAAAAAAACAAACAAAGGTTTCTCCCTACCAATACTGTTTTTGTTTCGGTTTTGGGAACACATCTCCCAGATTATGTCAAGCTTTGGTACGAAATAAAACGAATCAACCTTTTCATTGACAGGCCTCGTATCTGCCTTAACTGTGGCGGCTGGAATCATTCCACTAAAAGCTGTTCTCGTCCCAAAAAATGTCTATATTGCAGTGACAGCCATGATCAGAGTCGTTGTAAAAACAGTCCTAAATGTGTTAATTGCGAAGGTCAGCACGAGGCAAACAGCGATGATTGCCCCAAAAAACTTCAAGAAAAAAACTTTCTTACCTATAAATGCCAGAATAGACTAAGCTTTGCTGAAGCTCGCAGCTCCTTCAAAAGCAACACCTCTCCTCCCAGAGCGGTTCACTCCCAACCTCCCATGGCCAACTACATTACAAAACAGGACTTTGAAACTACTATTTTCCAGTTACAGTCGTCCTTCGAAAGCACTATCGTTAAAGCTTTAAATGCCCAAGCAGCATCTATGATGTCCATGCTCCACACTATGTTTCAACAACTAACTCCCAACCTCTCTCCACTTCCCCCTCAGTTACCAACAGTTCCTGATCCAGTCACAGTTCAAGTAGAAACCCCGAGGAAAAAAATGTGCTCGGAACAGAGCAAAGATACCTATCCCTCTCTCCCCAATATTTCTTCTGAAAATAAATCACATCCTTCACAAAGTTCTTCTATCATACAAGATTCTCGCTTTAAGCCGCAGGGTAGTGGTTCCTTACTGCCTCAACTACCAAACCCTGCTCACCCAGCCTCTGGAGACACGGTCACAAACAGCTCCCTTCATGCCACAAACCTCAACTTTAATGTCCTATCCTTTACCACTTTGTTTACCTTGTGTAGCTAGAAGCTTATTAATATCCTTTTTTAATGTCTGCATCTCATAACTTAAAAATTGTGCAGTGGAACACTCGCGGGCTGCTAAACAAACAACATTGGCTGAAAAGTGGCAATTTCCCTGACTTTGATATCCTTGTGTGCCAAGAAACTTTTTTAAAACAACATTTACACTTTAACATATCTGGTTATATCACTTACAGAGAGGATCGTCCCCCCCCCACTAAAGGTGGTGGACTTATTATTTCCCATAAAAAAGATCTTTCTAGCTCCAGAATCAACCTTCAAAATCTATATAGCAATGACATTGAAATCATGGCAGTCAATATTGTTTCTCCACCTTTTAAAATTACCATAATCAATATTTATTCCCCTAAGGGCAGATTTTCTGAAACCTGGCTCAATAGTTTAGTTGATCAACTTATTCCACCTTTTGTTATTTTGGGAGATTTTAATACCAACCATCAATCATTGGGATCCTCTAATAGTTCTGTCGATGGTGAAAGGGTGGTCGACTGGATTGTTAGTAATAACTTGAATATTCTCAATACCAACCTACCCACTAGAATTTCAAATAATTCCTCTTCCCTTTTAGATCTTTCCATAGTGTCCCCAGATTTATACATTTTTTGCTCACATAAAATTATTCAAGATCCTTTGATAGCGACCATCTTCCTATACAAATTTTAATTAATAATAACAACCCCATTGATGTCTCATTTCGTAAAGTTATCCTCTGGAAAGATATTGAAGAACATTTTAGTTCAAACCCTTCACCTCCTCCACATATTCAGTCCTATAGAGATTTTCAGGAATTTTGCACAACTCTAGTCAAGGAAAATTCGAAAGAAATTAAAATCAAGACTAAAAATTTGGCCCTTGGTGGAACAGCCAATGTAGCCTCTTGCAGGGTCAGAAAAGAAAATTTTTGAGGATAGCTCGCAAAACTTTAAACTTAACAGCCTGGATTCAATTAAAAAAAACCTCATCAAAACTCAGAAACCTGGTAAAAAACTTAAAGCGAGACTTTTGGAGCAATACATGTGAGGAAGGAGCAGACTCAAAAAAAATCTTTAAAATTATTAACAGTATACATAATAGAACCAATCTACCTCCTCAAAATAATCTAATTATTTCTAACAATAGTACAGTTTCTGACTCAGGCATACAATCTAACCTTTTTGCTCAACACTTCTCTGATCAAAATGACACGGTTCCTATCCCTTACACTCTCACTGAGAGTGACTACAATGCAGAATATAACAAAAATTTCACCCTCACCGAAATTCAAAACGGTATCAAATCACTAAAAAACACTTCTCCAGGAAATGACCACATTAGTGCTAAACTTTTAAAACTCCTCCCTCTTTCTTACATTGATACTCTTTTAGGACTTTTCAACGGCATCTGGAACTCCAATGAATTCCCATACGAATGGTCGGTTTCAAAAGTTATCCCAATCCTCAAACCTGGGAAACCTTCACAGGATATTTCCTCTTACCGTCCCATTTCGCTTACTTCAGTTTGCTGTAAACTTTTCGAAAAAATATTGCTTTCACGTATCATCAGGTTTACTGTCTCCTCAAAATTCCATAACAACCTTTGTGGCTTCATTCCTCATAAAGACTGCAACTATGCACTGTCCTTAATACATCATAAATAACCCTGGCAAAAAACGAAAACAAATACTGTTTTTTTATTAAACTTGACATCACGGCAGCATACGATACAGTATGGAGAGACGGCTTAATGGTAAAAATTCTTAGCCTAGGCATCAGAGGCAAAGCTGCTTTCTTCTTCCACCGTTTCCTAAGCAATAGGAGTATTTTTGTTGCCTGGAGGAACTCCGTCTCTCAACCCTTTCCTTGTAATCTAGGAGTCCCACAGGGGGCGTGTTTATCTCCATTTCTGTTTTCCATTTTCATGCATGACATCTTCGAAGTCATCCCCGATGAAGTTGATTGTTTAACTTATGCAGATGACATCTTTATTCTTCACAGTGACAAAGACCTCAACAGATTAATTTTTAAAATTCAGTTAACCCTCAATAACATAAATGATTGGTGCAATATCTGGAAATTAAGTATCAACCCTTCAAAATGTGAAAGTATTAATTTCTCAAACAAAATGGTGAAAACTTCAAATTGGTTTCACTTCAATAATCAACCTATCCCCACAGTCGACAATATTAAAATTCTGGGCATTATTTTCTCTACAAGTCTAACTTTTAAACATCACTTCAACTACTTAAAGAAAAAATCTATTAAAAAACTTAATGCCATCAAAGCTATAGCTTCTAACTCTTGGGGCAAGGACCTTCCATCTCATAAAAATTGTTAACTCTGTTATTAGAAGCTCACTTGACTATGGTTGCCCGATTTTCTTAACCTCCTGTAAGTCTGATTTACAAAAACTCGAAATCATCTACAATCAGGCTATCAGGATTGCAACTGGTCTTCCTCGCTGGACTCCAATTCCAGTTCTCCTACAGGAGGCAAGGGTTTCTCCTCTGTTTTACAGGCACCTCTTTTTAGCTCAAAAATTTTATTTCAAGCAGTTTGCATGTCCTAAATCTGATCTCCCAAATATTTTTTCGAATCTAGCCAAAGTGAACCGTCTTCAACGTCCCATTACCCTGGGAAAACACCTCAGCGACCTCGCTGTCAAGTTAGGTATCAACACAAACTACATTCTCTCCAAAGAATTCCCGAGCCCTAAAAACAACAAGTTCCGAATACATTCACATAGTTATCCCTTTCAGTCCAAAGATCTCTCGGATTCCACAATTGCTAAACTTTTCTTAGAATATAAAAACCAGTTTAGTGTATCCACAATTTTTATCTCAACAGATGCCTCAAAAACAAATAGCTCATGCAAAATCGCTGCCATTGACTTTGCTAATAATAGTACTGTTTCAGGTAGTATTTCAAATATAAACAGCATTTTCACAGGTGAAATTCTGGCTCTTATCCTTGCAGTGATTTCTTATGTTAATTCAGATTCCTCATACGTTATTTTCTCTGACAGTTTATCCACGATTTCGGCCCTTCAGTCAATAAATCTAAAATCCAATAGCGCAATCATTACTCTTCATAACCTTATTCTGTCTAAATGCGACCTGTGTAAAAGCCTCGATCTTGTCTGGACTCCTGGTCACAAGGGCATCTTGGAAAATGAAAGAGCAGACATTGCAGCTAGATTGGCCCCAGACAAAGTTATCCTTGAACTGGTTTCACTGGAAGATATCTCTCAGACCTTAAAAACCATTTCCTTTAAAGAAGGCCTCAAGTTCTGGCTCGATAGCAAATACTCCTCATCTTTTAGCCATTTGGCATCTGTCAAAGCAAAGCACCTGCTTCTCCCACCTAATAGGAAATTTGATGTCTTGCTATCTCGTTTTCGAACGAGATCTTTCCCTACAAATTCTAAACTACATAATCTAGATCCTACTATTTCACCTGACTGCCCTTTATGTAAGGTTCCGGAAACTATTGATCATGTGATTCTCTCGTGCGATCGATTCAATTTATCTAGAGATCGGTTCAGAGAAAAAATGGGGATTCATCCACTCTCATTTAGTTGGATTTTTGATCTGTCCGAAAGAGCTTCTTTTAAGACGTACGCAACGATCAAATTCATAAGTGATATCCTAAAAATTCTCCAACCTTAGGTCTTTTTTCGTGTTTTATTACAGGGTTTTTCCTCCCCCCGGATGACTGAGATGAAGCAGCCTTTGGGCGAGCACATATCTCATTTCAACCAATCAATCAATCAATCAATCAATTGACAGTGCAATAATTATAATTGGCTACAGAATTTGCCATTGTTTTGCAAATAATTTTAACTCAAGCATAAAGCAAATAAAGTATCCAAGTTAAAGTAAGTAATCCAATGATATTTTTAATTCTTAAAAATACAACTTAGTATAGTAGTATATCTGTACATATCATACGACATATGCTCGCCGACTTGGCTGCTTCGTCGCATTGCAAATTGAAGTTAGAATACTTTCATGATGGCTTCAATAAATCTAATAGTCGCTTTAGCCTTGTGCAAATCATAACTGGAGAAGTCAAATAACCACGGAAAATAAAGGGGAATACAACCGATTCCTTGTCCTTAGTTTAATTCTCTCATTTTCATACCGCGAACATGCAAGAATGATACTATCTGTTGTTTCTTCAACATTAAATGGGGGTACTGCTAGCGTATTATGGCCGGTCTCGATTTGGCGACTTTCCTTTTGAAGCCAAGTAGCGAAAACGTACTTAAATTATTAATCATTCCAGTTCAACTCAAAAGATGTTTACATCAATCTTGTTGCTATAGAAACCCTGTGTTTACTTTTTCACGAACCCCAAAGTCGCCAAATAGCATTCCGGCAATAATACGCTAGCTGTTCCAACGTCCTATATTGTCCTATATTTTACACTTGTCCTATATATCCTATATTTTTGTATTGATTCGGTCTATATTTCCTTCGAATTTGTAATAACTGCGTCTTTCGTCGCGATATTTTATATTTCGGATTGTTTGCTGTGATTGCAATGAAATGTCTTGTTCCCTGAACTTATCTCTTATCATGTCATCTGAGCTGCATTTGTGTTCTTTTTTGCGTAATGATTGGGAAAGCGCCCGTCGCCAATAGCTCTCGCGTAGTTCTAGTGCAACGTTATTCAACTCAACTATTCTCGGTCGGTAAAATGTTACCAATGAAATCTAAACTTAAATTTCGGTAAAAAACAAGTTTAAATAATAAATTTTAATGATGGAAATGAAAAACTTAATTAAAGTTCGAAAATTAATTAAGATTCAATTACTCTAAGATCTCTTCAAATATTGGCCAACCCAACTGCCAGTGCAATCCAACAATGCATCCTGATTCACTTATTTTGCTGCCTAGTAATTTTTACGCGTCGCATAATGACTGACAGTTCTCTGGTTCTGCATTATCGGAAGAAGATGTCGCGTTACTTTTGTAGCTCCGGTTCAGGTTAAGTTGGATCAACCAGAATATTTGTTCTATTTCTTCTAATGAAGGTTCCGTGATCGTGACCTTGTGATGGCAAGAAAAGCTTAAATGAAAAAAAATTCTGTGTTTTTCAGCTTTTTTTTTTAAAGACATTTCTTCCACTATGCTGGCGGTTTCAGATTTTATGCAGGTTTTAGTTTTAACAAAAAGAATTGAGGTTTGGCTTATAACGTTTTATCTACAGTAGAAAGACTCCAATTATCTGAAGCAATTGGGGCCTAACCACTTTCGGATCATTAGAGTTGATCGATATTTTTTAATCAATTACTTAAAGTATTGTTTTCTGCGAGATAATGTGAGATATGTAATTTAATATATTTTTTAGTTACAATTAGTAGATAAGTTTCGACTTATAACCTTTTATACCCACAAAAAGATTACTAGGCATGACATTAAACAAAGACGAACAGAAACGAGTAGACTGGGTAGAATTTTTCGAGATTCGGATGATCAGCACCACTTCGTATAATTGGAGTTCTACTGCATTTCGATTTAATGATTTTAACAATTTCTATTCCTTTAATTTTTCTGGAAAAGTACTTGAATATTTTTTTCCTAATAAGGGCATGAACCATGTGAAACTTTAAAAAAAATTTATTCCATAAAATTGCGACATACAGGTAATTTTAAAATGTTTTCCTTATTCACTGTATGCAGTTACTTGATATTTTGTATTGTCCTATATTTTTTTGCCAAAAAATTCTATATATTCTTAATTTGTCACTTTGACCCCTGGAGTTTAGCTTTGGTTGGGAGGGACTTAGTTCTAAATCTGGCAAGAGAGGTATCGCCAGATCTATTCAGGGGAAGGAACCAGTGTTCTTTTTGGATGGATTTAATGTAGAAGAAAGAATTTGAATATTTGGGCAATCGGACCGCTTTTTGGTTGCCATCTCACGAAACTTGGATCTAATATGATAGGAAATGTCTTCGATAGTGATCAACTCTACAACATTACGAGGAGGGGCGTTTTTAGCTTCTGCATCGGCCAGTTCATTTTCAGAGATGCCCACATGAGCAGGGGTCCAAATACAACTTAACCTGGTCGCATCAAGAGTCACTGGAGAAGGAGGCCGGAGCGTTCGCCATTTTCAGTCTTTAGGGTTACCACATTCTTCTTTTCCACGTGAATCGTAACTGCTTACTTTCTATCCCGTAGGTTTCAAATAAAATTAACAGATTTTTCTTTAAATCAGTTTGCAATGGGTGAGTGCTGGGCCATTAACTGTTACAATTCATCCTATTCGGAAGACTCTTACGAAAAAAAACTTGCTAATTTGCACTTTAATTATAATTCATTACTGTGTGTTACTATTGCATTCTGCAAACCCCTTCTGGAATGGAAAAAACAACCTCCCAAGTCATGCAAATCAGTTTGTAAATTATCTGTATGAGCATTTTAATATTTGTTTTAATAGTGCAGTGTTTTTTTATAATTAAAAATGCTTAATATAAATAAAATTAATTTCATTGTTGTATGTAATGAAAAATTTTAAGTTAATAAAAATAAAACTGTTATCACATTTGAACAGATTTTGTATGTCTGGAGAAATTCTGCAATACAATTTGATTTTTTTTTAGTTAAAGGTTGTATTGTGATTATTTTATTCAAGTATTTGTTGTGCTAGTAAATCATTCATAACCTGTTTTTAACATTTTAAATTTGTAAATGTCCCAAGGCAGTATTCCTTGTAGCTTATCGGCAAGATAATCATTTACATTAATATTAATTTTTTTTTAAAAAAGTAACAATATTTGTAGCAACAAATTCCATTTAAAAATCTAGGAATTTTCCTACTTGGTACAAATATGTCTGTCACACAGCATAAATATTTAATCTAATCATAATCTCGCATAACAACCACACAAAGATTTTAAAGAAAATTATAAAACGCTTAGAGTTGACAATTTATGGTAAAGCGCCATATCTGAAGCTTATTTTCTGGTAACGAAAAAAATCTAACACAATTTTATTGTGTGTGGCCAAAGTAGCGCTTCATTGCCAACACGCAGCACACGTAAAAGTAATTCAAATATGCAAAAATGAGTGGAAAATACAATTTCTCTGTTTATGCATTAAAGAGAGATAGTGCCTGAAAACTATTTTCTTCCCCCCAGAAAAATTACTCCCCCCCCCCCCCCCACTCTTATAAACGTTGGAACCTCCCTGTACGTGCAGACGATCTCAAATAATAGAACAGAGTTTGACCTTAATAATAGTTGTCAGCTGCTAAGATTTCTCGCACCTGTGTAAAAATTGCAGTCTCATGAAATGGCAGGCGATAAGATAGCAATTCGAGTTATTTTACGTTTCCATAGGGGGTTATAGGTTTCCAGGTGTGTTCATATTGAGAGCACTGTCCATATTGGGTACAAGTACTATATTAGAAAATTAAAATGAAATGGGTCTAACTAAACTATTATTTTTTTCTATTACAGGTTTCTACAATCCTTAACACATTGATTTTCATAACCATAAACGATTGCAAACCTATTGGATTTAATTTCTTATTCTTCAAAAAAAAGTTAATTAATGATTAACTATATTAAGAAAAACGATTCACCACAACATACCAAGTGTTTGTGAATTATCTGCTAAAATTGTATTTCTGTTATTTAAACAGCATTTCAAAACTGAATCTTTACTGAAAAAAAAAATTATAAAATAATAAAATGGGCGAAATTGACGAAAAACCATATTTGTGTAACATGTCCTGATGCCTTCTCCTCGAAGCCAGACTATGAGGAACATTTGTCGACACGCAAGGAAGGAAACCTGTTCAGTTGCAAGGCTAGTCATGACATACTTGATTCTGAATCCAGCCTGCAAAAATGCATCTTGACTGCCTCTTCAAAAACAGCACATGAATGTGATTCATGTGGAAAGACATTTAAGAACAAATGTACGCTTAAATTACATTACTTGTTGCACACAGGGGGAAAACCTTACAGTTGTGAAGTATGTTATAAGGCATTTAGTCTTAAGAATAGCCTTCAGAAGCATTTGTTGACCCACATTAAAGAAAAGCCTTACAGCTGTGAATTATGTAATAAGACATTTTGTCAAAGGTACAGTCTTAAAACTCATTTGCTGACCCACACTAAAGAAAAACCTTACAGTTGTGAATTATGTAATAAGACATTTCGACATAAGCATCACCTTCAGGGTCATTTGTTGATCCACACTAAAGAAAAACCTTACAGTTGTAAATTATGTAGTAAGGCATTTAGTCAAATGTCCAGCCTTCAAACACATTTGTTGGTCCACACTAAAGAAAAACCTTACAGTTGTGAACTTTGTAATAAGGCATTTAGTGAAAGGGCAAACCTTAAATCTCATTTGCTGACCCACAATAAAGAAAAACCTTACAGTTGTGAATTATGTAATAAGACATTTCGACGTAAGCATCACCTTCAGCGTCATTTGTTGACCCATACTAAAGAAAAATCCTTACAGTTGCGAATTCTGTAATAAGGCATTTAGTCGAAGGTCTAACATCAAATCTCATTTGCTAACCCACACTAAAGAAAAACCTAACTCTTCTGAATTCTGTAACATGGCATAAAGCATTTTGTCTGAAGGTCAACCAGGGCCGGATTACCAATTAGGCAAGGTAGGCAGTTGCCTACAGGCCCCGTACATTTTAGGGGCCCCGCAGCTTCCACTTCACAAGTGGCCTTAGAATTTACGTTTTTACTCCCGAAAAGATTTTTTTTGGAAGTAAGGAATTTTCATCGCTCGAGTTAAAAAACAAAGAAAACACGTTAACACACAAACCTTAAAGGGGGTAAAAGAAACATATATCTGTTCCCTAGACTAACAACCCACCCCACAACACGTGGTAATGGCCCAAGAGAAGTTTTCGTTAACTGAGGCAATAAAAATGGTCGGATACAATTACCACTGTCTTCCGCAAAAGATGTTAGGGGCTATTTTTGAAGCCTTCACACCCCTCTCTTACAGGGTTGTAATCAACACAAAAGTTATTGATAAATAGCACCTTATTTGGCTACTTTTCTCTAAACTGGCCACAGCAAGATATTTTTGAATTTTTGATGGGTTTTTTTTTGCTAAGTTTTGGATTCACTAGAAGACATTTTGTAATTTTGAATGAAAACGAGGTTCTAGTATGGGAAGTAATTGTTTTGGTTAAGTTTTACTAACGTTTATGCTCGTCAAATAATAAAGCTCATTCGGATTTTAAAAAATATATACCCTTAGATACGCCTAATTTATAAGAATGTTTTGGAGCAAAAATTATAACTGTTTTAGAATTCATTTAAAACTAGGTATTTAAAAAAAAACCCCAAAAAACATTCGTTTTTGCCGACTTTTATTTTTTTTTATTAATTTGAAATAATTAACAAAAGAAATTTGCTATCAACACCGTAGAGATTTCCGAATATCTATCTTTACCCCTTTTTCAAAATCCGTTCTAATTTATTATTTTAAAGAATCTATTTTTCATTTGAAAGGTGTATGACAACGTGTACCAATCTTTTCTCTTGTATGTTGTATGTCTGTACGTCCGGATGGTCATCAATGTCCGAGTGGACAGAGACAGTAGGCAAAACTGTGCATTACATAGGGGCCCGTAAAAAGTTAAAGGGCCTTTTTTTTCTTAAAAAATTTAATCGCAAAAAATTATAAAGAAAAAAATTTTCATTTGCAAATTACTAAAATATTTATTAGTTCGAAATTAACATTGGGCCCGAAATCAGTCCATGATTAGAGCTCCTACTGGAAAGAGACCAAAAATTCTGTTCCATTGTTAAAAAAAAATGGATTAATTTTGTAAAATTCGTTAGAATTATTGCAATGTTCGTGCTTTTTAATCATTTTTTTTTAATTTTAAAGACAGCTTTAAATGCAAAATTCATTAAAATAAAGAGGGGGGTCTATGTCACTTTAGGGTATATTTACCAACGGGGTCTAAGGTCCCCAATATTTTGGTATTTTGTAACCTCAAAATTTATTTCATTAGGGGAAAAATGCGGAAACTGGAAATGTCAGTGTTTACTGTAATTTTTACTGCAATACTTCATGACTTTTTAACATAATTTTTTTTTTAATATTACGAAATTTTTTTCTTCTATAATTTAAACTGCAAAATTATTCCATCTTTAGAAATAAATTTCGCAAAAGGGGCCCTTCAGGGATTGGTTAATCCCCCCACACCTTTTGATTTTTTAAAGCAATTTAACATTTATTATTAGGTAAAGCTCACTTCTTTTTTTAAAATTCGAATGAAATAAGAATGAAACTGAAATATTCTAAATTAGTTTTTCCGAAATATACCATTTTTGATTTATGAAATAGGGTATACACCAATATGAGTACACCAAAAATAGTAAAATTAAATTAATTTTTAATACAATATATTTATTAAAAAATATCCGGTTGTCACTTTTCACACACACAGTTGGCTCGAAATAATAACTGGACATGCCATTTTTTGTCCTGTGGGCAGACAATAATTTTTTTTTAGGCGAGGAAGACTGAGAAGAAAGATTGTATTTCCTTTATTTCCTGTTTTGGGGGTCTGGTTGTCTGGGTCTGTCCCCTCACTCAGTCGTTTATCTATCTCTTGATCCATCCCCTGTCCACACTTGTAGCAAAAGACCAGGTCTAAGGCCAATGGACAAAAATCAGAAAAATAGATAAGACACTAAATTTATTGCTGGTGCGTCACTAGTTCAATTCAATCCTTAGCCTTGGTGTTGGGCAGTTTAGTATTTGACTCTGTGAGGAATCGTTGATAATTTTTTCTCTGTCTGGATCGAGTATTTTTGTCATTCGTAAGTGGCTAAAGGCCTGTTTAAAGGTAAGATATTAGTAAAAATTTAAATTCATTTTTTATGTCAAACTTATTATAATTGAGCTTTCGTAAAAATATAATTTTCGCTTTAATATGCACTATTTTTAATATTGCTATGAACATTAAGTGTTTCGGTAATTAATTGTTTAAATTTTTGGTCAATTGCGTATTTCTGTCCGAGTTTAGATTTATTGGTATTTATAAATCATTTACTATTTTACGATCATTAAATAATACAAAAAGTGTTGTAAAACAAATTACTGCTACAGAATTTAAAATTTAGGATGCTATTGATTTTATTTGTGTGAGTTCTGATGATGTCCACTGAAAAAAAAAGCATGGCATTTCTTCATGCCGAAAAAAAGAGCGAGGGGGGGGGGGGGGAAAGCGAAGGGGCCCCGTCAAAATCCACTGCCTACAGGCCCCTACACTGCTTAATCCGGCCCTGAGGTCAACCTTAAAACTCATTTGTTGACCCACACAAAAGAAAAACCTAATAGTTGTGAATTATGTAATAAGAATTTTCGTCATAAGTGTAACCTTCAGAGTCATTTGTTAACCCACACTAAAGAATACCTTACTGTTGTGAATTATGTAATTAGGCTTTTAGTCAAAGGTCCAACCTTCAAATGCATTTGTTGATCCCAAAACATGTAAAGAGAATTATTTAATATGATATTAATTCAGAGGTCCAACCTTTAATGGTATTGGTTAATGAACAATTTTGAAAAACCTTACTGTTGTGAATTATGCACTAATGCTTTTAGTCGATCATAAGCAATGTCTTCTAAGACATTTGTTGACCACACTGGGGAAAAAACACTTGAGTAGTGAATTGTGCGACAAGGTATTTGGCTTTGAGTATCACCTTTATTGGCATTTGTTAAGACCTCCTAAAGGTTAAATTTTATAGTCAAAAGACACTTTTTAAATATAACAAGAAGTTCATAAAGAACTAAAATAGCCTACTTTCCTGTTACTTAAATACTTACTGAAGTTCTAATCGGGAAAACACTAGGTTTCTAACAGTAAATATCATCAACAGCCGTTTCTACACTAGATTTATAACATATTAGAAAAAAAAATCGAAACACAGCATCCAGCTAATAATTTAAACTTCTAAAAGCCAAAATCAACTATTTTCCTTAATATTATTTCGCAAATCAATTAAACATTATTTATCGTCTGCTCGCGATTTATTTGTAGTTCGAGGAATAATTAAATATTTATTAATAACAAAAGTATTGAAACTCCAAACTGCATTAAAAAAATAAGAAATGTAAATTAAAACTTGTCATAATTGTATGCAAAAGTATGCCTTGCCGCTTTCTTGTTAGATAGTTAATGAATAATCAAGGAATCAAATTGTGCTACATTTTATGACGTCATTCCAAACTGATTCATGAAAATATTATTTTGCTTTAAATAAATAAAGTTTCTCATGCCATTGTTGATTTGGCAACAGTGATTTAAATGACTCAAAATTGAATTTCAATGCTAATTCAATGGGAAATTCGCCGACAGATAGTAGATTTATGTCCGTCCGGACGTACAGACAGACAGACGGACAAAAAGTATGAAAGTTGGGTATCTGAGGTCATAGCTTTCTAACAAAAAAAAGAATTTTTAAGATCCGATGGATAGAACCGATTTTGGAAGGGGGGTACGGACAGACAGACAGACGGACGGACAGACAGACGGAAAGACAGACAGACATACGAACAGACAGACAGATGGACACCAACCGCATTTCAATACCTACAGTAATTTAAATGACTCCAAATTGAATTTCAATGCTAATTCAATGGGAAATTCGCCGACAGATAGTAGATTTATGTCCGTCCGGACGTACAGACAGACGGACAAAAAGTATGAAAGTTGGGTATCTGAGGTTATAGCTTTCTAACAAAAAAAGAATTTTTAAGATCCGATTATTAGAACCGATTTTGGAAGGGGGTACAGACAGACAGACAAACGGACAGACAGGCGGACAGACAGACGGACAGACATACGAACAGACAGACATACGAACAGACAGACATACGAACAGACAGACAGATGGACAGACAGACAGTTGGACATCAACCGCATTTCAATACCTACAGTGATTTAAATGACTCAAAATTGAATTTCAATGCTAATTCAATGGGAAATTCGCCGACAGATAGTAGATTATGTCCGTCCGTACGTACAGACAGACGGACAAAAGTATGAAAGTTGGGTATCTGAGGTCATAGCTTTCTAACAAAAAAAGAATTTTAAGATCCGATGATTAGAACCGATTTTGGAAGGGGGGTACAGGCAGACAGACAAACGGACAGACAGGCGGACAGACAGACGGACAGACAGACGGACAGACAGACGGACAGACATACGAACAGACAGACATACGAACAGACAGACAGATGGACAGACAGACAGTTGGACATCAACCGCATTTCAATACCTACAGTGATTTAAATGACTCAAAATTGAATTTCAATGCTAATTCAATGGGAAATTCGCCGACAGATAGTAGATTTATGTCCGTCCGGACGTACAGACAGACGGACAAAAAGTATGAAAGTTGGGTATCTGAGGTTATAGCTTTCTAACAAAAAAAGAATTTTTAAGATCCGATGGATAGAACCGATTTTGGAAGGGGGGTACGGACAGACGGACAGACAGACAGACGGAAAGACAGACCGACATACGAACAGACAGACAGATGGACATCAACCGCATTTCAATACCTACAGTGATTTAAATGACTCAAAATTGAATTTCAATGCTAATTCAATGGGAAATTCGCCGACAGATAGTAGATTTATGTCCGTCCGGACGTACAGACAGACGGACAAAAAGTATGAAAGTTGGGTATCTGAGGTTATAGCTTTCTAACAAAAAAAGAATTTTTAAGATCCGATGATTAGAACCGATTTTGGAAGGGGTGTACAGACAGACAGACAGACAAACGGACAGACAGGCGGACAGACAGACGGACAGACATACGAACAGACAGACATACGAACAGACAGACAGGTGGACAGACAGACAGTTGGACATCAACCGCATTTCAATACCTACAGTGATTTAAATGACTCCAAATTGAATTTCAATGCTAATTCAATGGGAAATTCGCCGACAGATAGTAGATTTATGTCCGTCCGGACGTACAGACAGACGGACAAAAAGTATGAAAGTTGGTATCTGAGGTTATAGCTTTCTAACAAAAAAAGAATTTTTAAGATCCGATGATTAGAACCGATTTTGGAGGGGGGTACGGACAGACAGACGGACAGACGGACATCGACCGCATGTCAATACCTACTTTTTCATTTTTTTAATTCTTTCGAATTAAAAAAGAAAAGTAGGCTAAAAATACCCACATTTGATGAACTGGCATTTTCTTGTCCTGTTGCTAAAGAATTTGCCCTTTACTTAAATTGCAATCCCTTGCTAGGCAAGAACTGAAACCTCTGTATCTCGTTTTTGTTTTAAACAAGAAGTTCATAAAGAACTAAAATAGCCTACTTTCCTGTTACTTAAGTACTTACTGAAGTTCTAATCGGGAAAAAACTAGGTTTCTAACAGTAAATATCATCAACAGCCGTTTCTACACTAGATTTATACATATTAGAAAAAAAAATCGAAACACAGCATCCAGCTAATAATTTAACTTCTAAAAGCCAAAATCAACTATTTTCCTTATTATTATTTCGCAAATCAATTAAAAATTATTTATCGTCTGCTCGCGATTTTTTGTAGTTCGAGGAATAATTAAATATTTATTAATAACAAAAGTAATGAAACTCCAAACTGCATTAAAAAAATAAGAAATGTAAATTAAAACTTAGCATAATTGCATGCAAAAGTATGCCTTGCCGCTTTCTTGTTAGATAATTAATGAATAGTCAAAGAATCAAATTGTGCTACATTTTATGACGTCATTCCAAACTGATTCATGAAAATATTATTTTGCTTCAAATATGTTTAAATAAATAAAGTTTCTCATGCCATTGTTGATTGGCAACAGTGATTTAAATGACTCAAATTGAATTTCAATGCTAATTCAATGGGAAATTCGCCGACAGATAGTAGATTTATGTCCGTCCGGACGTACAGATAGACAGACGGACAAAAAGTATGAAGTTGGGTATCTGAGGTCATAGCTTTCTAACAAAAAAAGAATTTTTAAGATCCGATGGATAGAACCGATTTTGGAAGGGGGGGGGGTACGGACAGACAGACAGACGGACGGACAGACAGACGGAAAGACAGACAGACATACGAACAGACAGACAGATGGACATCAACCGCATTTCAATACCTACAGTGACTTAAATGACTCAAAATTGAATTTCAATGCTAATTCAATGGGAAATTCGCCGACAGATAGTGATTTATGTCCGTCCGGACGTACAGACAGACGGACAAAAAAGTATGAAAGTTGGGTATCTGAGGTCATAGCTTTCTAACAAAAAAAGAATTTTTAAGATCCGATGATTAGAACCGATTTTGGAAGGGAGGTACAGACAGACAAACGGACAGACAAACGGACAGACAAACGGACAGACAGGCGGACAGACAGACGGACAGACATACGAACAGACAGACATACGAACAGACAGACAGATGGACAGACAGACAGTTGGACATCAACCGCATTTCAATACCTACAGTGATTTAAATAACTCAAAATTGAATTTCAATGCTAATTCAATGGGAATTTCGCCGACATATAGTAGATTTATGTCCGTCCGTACGTACAGACAGACGGACAAAAAGTATGAAAGTTGGGTATCTGAGGTCATAGCTTTCTAACAAAAAAAGAATTTTTAAGATCCGATGATTAGAACCGATTTTGGAAGGGGGGTACAGACAGACAGACAAACGGACAGACAGGCGGACAGACAGACGGACAGACATACGAACAGACAGACATACGAACAGACAGACAGATGGACAGACATACAGTTGGACATAAACCGCATTTCAATACCTACAGTGATTTAAATGACTCAAAATTGAATTTCAATGCTAATTCAAATGGGAAATTCGCCGACAGAATAGTAGATTTATGTCCGTCCGGACGTACAGACAGACGGACAAAAAGTATGAAAGTTGGGTATCTGAGGTTATAGCTTTCTAACAAAAAAAGAATTTTTAAGATCCGATGATTAGAACCGATTTTGGGGGGGGGTACGGACGGACAGACGGACAGACGGACAGACAGACAGACGGACAGACGGACATCGACCGCATGTCAATACCTACTTTTTCATTTTTTTAATTCTTTCGAATTAAAAAAAGAATTTTTAATTCTTCGAATTAAAAAAGAAAAGTAGGCTAAAAAATTAATAAAATTAATGGCGGAATTTTAAAAGAAATTCCTTTTACTTTTTTTTCACCCATATGTATTTTTAAATTGTTGCATTTTTCGTTTATATACTAAATTTACATTGTTTTCATTATTTGTTCCTTGAAATAAAAAATATTAAGTGCTTTAAATATTGTTTGCATTTAAATTATTATTTTAAAAAATGCTTGATGAAAATTTATACTGAGGGTTATAACAGGAAATTTCTACACTTCATTTAAGTAAACGTTAAATTTGACAGTCGTGACACCTTCATGTTACTACTAATTTAGCCTTTTTTGAACTGAAATGATTCAATAAATGAGGATCTGCAAAATCACTTTTCAGTCTCAATTGCAGATATTAGTATGTTATTTGTATTAAAAAAAGGCAAAGTAGAGTTTTCAAACAAAACATTTTTTTCAGTAGTAAATTTGATGGGGCATTATGCATTAAGATAAAAAAAAGTTAAAATTAATTATTAATTACAAAAAAAAAAAATACAAATATTGTTTTTAAATTCATAACACAGTTGCCTGCGATTTCACTCTCAAAATAACCGTCATAGACACAAATATACTTTTCTTTCTGTGCAAGCTTTCTTTAACAAATAATTTTCACACGAAACATCACAGCAAGAAGTTGGCAGTTTTAAAATATAATAAGTTTAAATATTCTTGAAAAAACATTTTCGATTACTAAAACAAAAGATTCCAGACAAAAAATGAAAAAAAAACGAGCTTCCCGACGTAAAACAACTGCTACCAAGCCTGAAAATATATGTCTACCAACCAACCAACCAACCAACCAACTGCTACACAGATGGCTTTAGCACGGACCAAACGCTTCGTAATTTTAAACCACAGTGGAGGAAGGGACTGATGATGATGTCGTGTCCATGGATAGAGACTATATAGGACCAAAGGTCTCATAGACCGCCCCAGCGATCTGCAGACAGTGGTCCTCATAAAGGTCTTCGTAGGGCGAGTTTGGTAATTTGCTGCAATTTTGCCAGGATGGCTGGACAAGAGAAAGATGTTTTGGATCCAGTCCGAGTCGGGGCAGTTTCTGCGGCTGGAGTATTTTCTAGTTCCATCTTTTTGGATTTCCATACCTTTGAAGTGGCCTGTCCTTAATCTAGTTAGGGTGGTCGCAGTTACCCTATTGGTGTTTAACTCACAAATTTGGTGTTTAATTTTAACACTTCTGCTGTTAAATTTTGCTTTGGCCACTGAGTTGATGTCATTAAGAGTGGTTTGGGGAAGAACGTCATTGTTGAGTTTTCTTGCTTCTTTTGCCAGGATATCAGCCGACTCGTTTCCGTCGATACCAACGTGTGCTGGAATCCACTGCAAAATGCATTTCTTGTTCAAATTTGAGAGTTGAAACATTCCATCATGTATAGCCGCGATCATCTTTGACTGTTTCTTTTTGATAGCTTGCAAGGCAGCTTTGCAATCGCTTAAAATTAGTAATCCTTTATCTTTTTCCTCATCTAAAAGGTCAAGTATAGCTCTATTGCCTTTGTATTGCCAGGAGCTCACAGGTGAAGTTGGAAGCTATTTTTCCCGCACCAATTTTAATGTTTTTTAATGGTGCCATTTGCCAAGATGAAATTGATGCCGGCTCCACCGTCAGTCAAGGTAAGGGACTGATCAATGATAGATTTGTTTGGTGGCTTTGAAAACTTCGCTACATAAATTGCTGATATTTGTTATCATAATAGAAGCGGGAATATAATTTATGATGTGCTCCTTTGAGGCATTATTCGTCACTAGACCAGGCTTTTCTTTTACGAGACGTCGTGGGTTGTGTTTAATCTCTTCGGGAAGACTAGAAACCGTTCACTTCAATGTATGTTTTCATTATTCAACTCTAAGTCGCTCAAGCCTCATGTTGTGCGTAGAATTTTACTGCTTAATTAACTAATAATTAGAATTGGTTACATCATTTGCCACTGTTGAACAAACAATATTAACCCAGCGAATCAAGTAAGTAGTACAAAGTTTTCGATATTTTGAATTCCTAAATTCAATTTATCACACACATTCATTTCTCTGCGTGTCTTTAAGAAAGGTACCTCTATGTACGGTCAAACATGGCCATCCAATTTTACATAGCTTAAGTTTCTGGCCTCCCATGTTAATATGGATTGTGATTTATAAAATCAAAATTGGGTACTGCTAGCGTATTCAGGCCGGTCTCGGTTTGGCGGCTTAACTTTTGCAGCCAAGTAGCGGAAAACGTACTTAATTTGGTAAACATTCCAGTTCAACTCAGTAGAAGTTTACATCAATCTTGTTGCCAAATATCAAAAACTAATTTATTTTTGAGTTAGTTTGTTTGAAAATACAGTAATATAAAGAAAAATAGTAAAGCGTGATTTGGGTTTATTTTGAAATTTCGGGTTTTTGTGTGTATGTGAGTATTTGTTCGAAATGCAACGTGGGTAAGGTTTGGTTTTATAAAATGCACTAAAATCTATAGAGTGTTTAAGGCTTATGATGTATTTCAGTGTTTGGTTTGCTTTTTGACAAACGCTTTAATCGAAACTACCAAATGTTAATTTTGTCGTTCTTATCTGTCCGATGTTTTCACAATAGTTTTTTTTATGAATTTTTTAATAGTTTTGATGAATTTTTAAATTGAAAGTAATTATCTTATTATTATCTTATCTTATTAGAGTAATGATGTAACGAAATATGCGTAATTAAATTCCTTTTTTTAAATATAGGATTTTTTTATTAATAAGTATTTTTGTATATATTTTGTATTATTTTATTATAGAATGTATAATATTCGATTTTTTTAAATTCAGTGTTGGATTCCCTTTTTTATTATCAATGATATATTTGGATTATAATCGGCCGTAGGCCGATTATAATACTAAGATTTCATTGGTGTTGTATATTAGTGTACATTTCATTAATGATCAAAAATCCCTCAAAATTAAAAACTTACTAACAACTTTGGATTAAAAGTAATTAAATAAATTATAATCCAAACGTAGTTTCACATGTCTAGTTGCAACAATCGACCGCAGCGTTTTTTTTTAAGTATATCACGGCTCGAGTGGCCACAATCGATGGCCCAGAGGGGGTACCAGCGGTTTCTTTAAGGATATAACGGCTCGAGTGGCCACAATCGACGGCTCGGAGAATTGCCGAGTAGCCACAATCGACGGCCCGGAGGGGGTACCAGCGTTTTTTTTAAGGATATTACGGCTCGAGTGGCCACAATCAACGGCCCGGAGGATTGCCGAGTAGCCACAATCGACGGCCCGGAGGGGGTACCAGCGTTTTTTTAAAGGATATTACGGCTCGAGTGGCCACAATCAACGGCCCGGAGGATTGCCGAGTAGCCACAATCGACGGCCCGGAGGGGGTACCAGCGTTTTTTTTAAGGATATTACGGCTCGAGTGGCCACAATCAACGGCCCGGAGGATTGCCGAGTAGCCACAATCGACGGCCCGGAGGGGGTACCAGCGGTTTTTTTTAAGGATATTACGGCTCGAGTGGCCACAATCAACGGCCCGGAGGATTGCCGAGTAGCCACAATCGACGGCCCGGAGGATTGCCGAGTAGCCACAATCGACGGCCCGGAGGGGTGCCAGCATATTTTTTTAAGTGTGTCATGGGCCGAGTTGAGTGTTGGGCATTCAATTAATCAATTGCCCCGACCGACCGGTGTTGGTCGGTCGGGTAGTCGGTCTTGGTCGGGTGGTCGGTCTTTGTCGGGTGGTCGGTCTTTGACGGGTGGTCGGTCTTGGTCGGGTTGTCGGTCTTGGTCGGGTTGTCGGTCTTGGTCGGGTTGTCGGTCTTGGTCGGGTTGTCGGAGTTAACATTAGTTAATTGTTAATTGTTTACTACTGCAATTAACAATTCATTTCCACAATTACAATTGATTAATTGTTAATCGCAGTTTTCCACAATTACAATTGATTAATTGTTAATTGCAGTAGTAACAATTAACAATTAATTGTTAATCATTAATTGCTTTTGCAATTAAAATTTGCCCAACACTGGCCGAGTTTCTACATTCGATTGTCGAAGAATTTCCGAGTTTCACAACACGCGGCGCAGATGGGATAATTTCGTAACGTATATGTTATATTGCTTACAACATTTTACGTTTCGACAATTAAAACATTATTGGGCTTTCAAGACATGTTAAAAACAAAAAAAATCATATGTAACTATTTTCTCACGCTACCGACACCACTCCGTGAGCAGAAGCAACGAATTCGAGAAATGCAACCGAGAGATTACGTCAGGTAAAAAAAAGCCATACCACAATGACAAGAATAAGCCCGCATCTGGAAAAGCAATAAACCAGCTACGAAACAAAAACAAATAAGTAACCACCATGTAACCACAAGCCCATAAAATATGTCTACCAACCAACCAACCTACGAGCTGCGTAATTATTATTCTAAATTAACTAATCTTAATAAATTTTCAACGTTTTGAAACAAATATTGATGTTAAAAATTAAAATAAACATTTTTCCGAAGTGAATTTACTGATGCCGTTCCGAAATTAATAAAAATATTTCGTAAAATACTACTAACTGTAGCAACCCTGTGTTTACTTTTTCACGAACGCCAAAAGTCGCCAAATAGCATTCCGGCCTGAATACGCTAGGTGTTCCCAAAATTGAAATTGTCACGCATATTTTTTTTCTTTATAGGTTCCTACAAGCCTTAACGCATATTATACTTCATTGCCAGAAACATTGCACATTCATAAGGCACTTAATAAACTTGATTAATCTTTAATTAACTTGAGTAAAAAAATGATCAAAAGTGTTTCCTATAATCCTGAAACTACCTGAACAAGTGCCTAAAATCATCTGAAATTTTTTTCCTGGCTGGATGGACATTATGAATAGACATTAACAAGTTCATTCATTAATATTCTTGGTGGCAAGCTTTTTTTTGTTGCTTAGAAAATAATTTAAACTTCCCCAGTGATTGTCCACATTCACTGTAATATATAATAAACAGAAATGGTATAAAATTACACTTATATCCTGCTATAAAAAAACACATTTAGTAATATGATAACGTTGCGTACAATTTTTCTTCATTTCATTCCTTTAATGTTTCAAAAAGTCGGAATTAATCCAGTTTTTTTAAAGAAATACATTTGAACCCTGCTGCAGGGTTTCAAGTGCTGCGCATATTGCGCATATCTGCTCCAAAACGCAATACCTGCGCATCCTTGCTACAAAACCAGTGTTGCCAATCGAAAATTTACAATTTACCCCTTTCCACCAATAAAAATGCCCACAAATACCCCAAGATACCCCCTCTAGTGGCGAAAATAATAACTAATTTAATATTTTGTGCTGCCATCTATATTTTCAATCGTACACTAATCTCACCTTTGTAAAAGTTTTCAAATACAGTATATATATTTACTTAACCATATTATCATATAAGTATCATAGTTAGTATTGCCTCATTATTTCATTTTAGCTTTTAATATACTAAACCTTTATTTTTTCTAATTTAATATGAATATATCAATTAATCATTATTTCAAATATTATGGTGATAAGTGTTTTAATATATTCAAGCATTTATAAATATTAGTTTACTATTGTTACTGATTTTTTAGAGTTATTAAAAAAATAAGTATATATTGCACTTTCCAATTTCCATTTCAGAAAGAATTTAATCATAACACATATAATATACATCAATTACACTATTAATTTTTGAACTAAGGAAATACATTACTTAAACTGTTTCAAACCAGAACTATAAACAAAATTTTACACAAACTGAATTTAAGATTTTATTTAACAGTAAGATAGGTTATTTTCATAATTCAGCTTTCATCTTTTTTTGGCTCGGTTCAAATGCTACAGCACCATTCTGTTCCTTTAAACCTTTTGTATCAATCAATGCAACAAGTGTGCTTGTTTTGAGTCGATTCCTATGAGCAGTCTTGCAGTTATTTAGACAACTGAATACTCTTTCCACTGAAGCATTGGAAAAGGGCAGAATTAAAACAGGTTTACTGCAACTTGCAAGTTGGGGAAAGCTGGCACACCAGTAGCAGTTTTTAAGTTGAAAACTTTCTTCCAAATTCCAATAAACATCAGCTGAATCTGATGGATCCAAACCCAAGCAGTGTGGTCCGTAAGGAATGGCTTTTCCACTCTTTATTTAGTTTTTGTGGGTCAAGATAAGAATTCAAATATGGAAAACGTTTTACTAAAGGTTGTACAGACTTAATTGTAAATCCTGTCTGCGACCAGCCTTTAAAATCGGTATTTTTGAGCCAGCCATCATTAAATTTATAGACCCTTTTCGCCATGTTGAAACTTTCGATTTCGGAATTTGTAAAACACCGAACCGAAACCACCGAAACAAACGATCTTCCAAGCGAAGCTCTTATTGGCTGATCGCACCGTTGCCATAGAAATTTGATATAGTCAAAAAAACTTAGTAATTTTGTAAATCAACATGAGTGCCAGTTAAATATAACAAAAAAGCTTAAAAAAATATTTCCCATGAAAAATATTAAAAAATACCCTCAAATACCCCCAATTAAAAAATACCCACAAAAATACCCCCAAGCCTCAGAAATACCCACATTTGGGGTAATTACCCTCAAATTGGCAACCCTGTACAAAACAGCTTTTTTGTTAAGAATTGCGCCAAACCTGCTCCAAAATCTCGTATTCGGGATTTCCCCGGTTTCCATTCATTCCTCCTTCCTTTTCAGCCGCCGAACTTCACTTCCTGACGTCACGTGTGACGTCACCTTTGTTCCGCGTTCCGATCGTAGGGATGTGAGGTATTGTAATAAAACCGGTTTTACTGGGTTTTTTCCGATCCGTTTTTTTTTTGTTTAACTGGTGGTCTATACTAGTCCGGCTATAACATTTAAGTATTAAAACCGGTCATCAGTTACAAAGCGTCCTTGATTGAGAGAAAAATTCTACTACCAAGCGTGTCAGATGGAGGGAAAAAGCATTAGGTTGGTAGAATCCAGACAGTTTGCTAGATGGCGCTTTTCCAACCCCTCCATCGTTTGTTTACCTTTTCGTTTTCGATTGATCGTACGTTCCTTGTCATCAAAAAACGTTGTTAACTCAGTTAATTATATAAATTTCGACGCTGTTTTTTGGAGAGCATGGTTTACTGTTGTGTGCCTCGGTGCAAAGAAAAAGGGAAAGTTAAAGGCTTTTCTTTTCACGAATTCCCGTCAAACACAGATTTGAGATCGAGATATCTTGCCGCCATATCAAGGAAAGACTTTCAAATTAATAGTAATTCTCCGTCATCTGTTGTTTGTGAAAAGCATTTTAAAAGCACAGATTACGTTAAAACATTGAAAAATAAACGTTTAAAGCCGGTGCTGTGCCCTAAGTTTTTGAAAATTATCCGAAGTACATGCAAAAAGTGTCACCCAAAAACGTCAGAAGGAACGTCAAACTGGAAAACATTCATGAGAGTCCTCATGAGATTGCTCTTAATTCTTTTATAATTATGATAAATATACTTTATAAATTTTGTTTCATAAAAAATAGAATTTTGAATGTTCTCCCAGCTACAAAATATTTTGTTTTTTAATTTCTATTCTTCATATGTGTATAAAACATTTGAGTGTTTGATCTTAATTCTTTTATAATTATGATAAATATACTTTATAAATTTTGTTTCATAAAAATATAATTTTGAATGTTCTCCCAGCTACAAAATATTTTGTTTTTTTAATTTCTATTCTTCATATGTGTATGTATATTAAACCTTTACTAGGATATTTTAAGGAGCCATAAAACATTTGAGTGTTTGCTTTTAATTCTTTTATAATTATGATAAATATACTTAATAAATTTTGTTTCATAAAAATATAATTTTGAAAGTTTTCCCAGCTACAAAATATTTTGTTTTTTAATTTTATGTGTATATTTAATTTTATGTGTATAATTATGTGTATAAAACATTTCAGTATTTGCTCTTAATTATTTTATAATTATGATAAATATACTTTATAAATTTTGTTTCATAAAAATATAATTTTGAATGTTTTTCCAGCTATAAAATATTTTGTTTTTTAATTTCTTTTGTCATATGTGTCTTAAAAAATAAATGTATTAAAATGGCCTGATTTCTGAATTTATATTTCACATAAATTGATCATGGTTCATTTGCAGATTCAAAGTATTTTAATTTGAAATTTTTTTCATAAGTTTGTGAAAATAATTAAAATGTAGATTATTTTCTGAACAAAACGAATTGCTGAAAAATAAGTAAACGATAAAGAACAAATTTAAAAATAAATATTTCAAACCTTCATGCTTATCAATCTAGTAATCCCGGTTTTTTATTCTCCCCTTTTTTTTTCAACA
>JAFNEN010001523.1:0-26417 GCA_019343175.1 Oedothorax gibbosus | reverse complement strand
ATGAAATTCCGTTTTGAACTAATACCATAATTTAATAATAAGGGGAATAGGAGCGGGTCTCCAAACCCAAGTGTCTCTGCATTAATCCAATGGGGAAAAAAATTCTAAGCCATATTACTCCGGCTGTATCGAATATTTTTACAAAGGTATTTTCAATGATAAATGATGCTGGCTTACAGGGCTCTATAATCACTTTTTGAAATTGGTTTGAATATTTTATTGCAAGATTATTGAAAAATTAAAAAAAAATATTCCGACCAATTTCAAAAAGTGGGATTCTAGAGACCTATAAGCCAGCTACAAGTATCATATTATTTTTTAAAAAAAAAGTTTGTAAAAATATTTAATACAGCCCGATTAATGTCTCTTAGAATTTTTTTATCAGATTAATACAGAGACACTAGAAGTTTGGAGATGCGTTCCCATTCCCCCTTAAGATGCCGAAGTTGCAGAAAATAGAAAATGTAAAAAGTGTATTCAGTCAAAGCTGAAAAAAAAAAGAGTAAAATTTTTTCCGGTACTGTTTCCATACTTGCATTTTGAATCTAAAAAGTATTTAACAATTGTTCGTATAATTGAACATGGCAAATCGTATCTTAGATTAGTATTATATAATAATTATAAGCAGATTTTCAAAATATTTTAAGGATTCATTGATTGTCAAAAATGTTTGCAATAGTTAACGAAAAAAAGTCTTTCAGAATTTCCTCGAGTTCATATTAACAAGGTTCAACCGAAGTTCATAGATCCTCAATCATAAAATAAAGTTAGAAATAATAATATATTAAAGCATAAGTTAGTCAAATTCAGCATTTTCCTGTTTTTACATACAAAAAGGCAGTAATGTTTCAATTTATACTGAGAGACACCTGAAATTTGAAAACAAAAAAATTATTGTAATACATAAAAGAGATTAATGAAAGCTTTAAGTTGTGCATTTCTGTAAAACAAATTGATTCTTTTCATTTATTGTAACAAGCATTTTAATATAAATTATGTTTAATCCTCTCAATTTAACTGGAAATCAAAGTGTGGATTGAATAAGGTTTAAGTGACGAGCCGAAACCTGAGCGAAATTATACCCAGCGTCGGGACTTGAAGGATATTTAACATGCACATGTTATTAGGCATAATATTAATTTCCTTTCGAGATACAATAAGTATAATTCCAAAATTTCCTTTAGATTAATGACTTACCAATTAATTTTACTACAGGGATTTAGTAGATTTGTCAAAAGCATCACTAGAAAACTCTGCTGTTATATCTTCATAAGAACCGTCTACATTTGTTGGAGCACACAGTAGGAATTTCTGGATGAACAAAGTTGAGTGGTCTGTAAAAAAACAATAGTTTGTAAATATAACTTGCAAGCTTTAATGGTTATGTGAAAAGTATCTCCTTAAATACTTTAAATTACTAAAAGGATATTTATATGTTACTAGCTTTATAAACCCGGCGTTGCACGGGTGCACCCTTAATAACCCTAATTAGTAGGTTCTTTTTATGTAAACTTATTTTATACCAATTGATCCCTCCACTGTCGTCCACTCCATCAGGATATTATAATCTCCTCCCATTCTGATACGAGGGGTTTATTTTATCCAGGCCCTTCCGGAGTTTGAGGGCTTTCCCATAGGCCCTATTCAAATTGCCAGAACAGCTATATGTTATAATGGCCTATTTATATTTCACAATTAGCGGAAAACGAAACTGCCCAAATGTGGTAAACATTCCACTTCATATTTCATACAACTCGATAGGGCTGGGGGACCCAGTCGGTAAAGACTTTCGTCTTGCATGCGGTAGGATGGGAATAGCTACCCTACTTTAAATTTTCAACTTCGCCAAAAGCCGCCAATGCCAAAATTCAATCGACCATTACGCCATCTTAACATCAGAAAAAAAACAGACATTCATCCTCTTGTATGGTTGGAAAAGTTTTAATAAAGTACAAATTCCTTATTTATGCCGAATATATTCCGGTTAACCTAAAGAATCGTGGCCGGCAATTTTACGCCAAATCTGGTAACCTCGATGGCAATTTTTGGCGAAATTAGCAATTGCATTGACAATTTCTAAATGTTAATCTATTTAAATCTTAAACGCATATAATTTATTCTGAAGTTTTCTTATACTAATATTTTATTAATTAGATGCTTACTGATTTTAAATAATTATTTACTTTTTTTTAAATCAATTCTTCGCCACTTTAAAGTTTCACTTTTTTCTTATAAACCTGGTCTGCAATTTAATGAATTTTTCCGTTGTTTTAAGTCGGCCATTTTGAAATTAGGTAGTATTTTTGGTCATTTCGGGATGGTAACCATCTCGGCAAGTGCCGGGGTTTATTATCACTTCGACTTGGCGAGATTTTTGAAAATTCGCCAAATCCGGCCACGATTCTTTAGGTTAACCTATATTCCTCCATATCATCATTTCTTACCATTTGTAAACATCAATTAAATTCGGAAACATAATTAAAATCTAGTTGAGGTAATCTGATCCACCATAAAAAAAATAAAAAGATTTAAAATCAACAAATAAAATACTGATATTCAAATAACAATCCAGAAAATTAAACCCACGCGCTCTTTTTTTTTTCTTCTTAATTTTCGTTCACGCTGAATGCGCTGGAAATTCTTTAAATTGAATTAAAAAGTATAAATTCTAATCTTGCAATGCTATTCCTATGGGGAAATCGGTTCGCGTTTTGCACCCCTTAACCCGTTTGGGTTCGAATAAAAAGCATCCTATAGCCTATTCCTGGTTCTAAGCTACCTTCCCACCAATTTTCAGCCAAATCCGTTTAGCCGCTCTTGAGTTATAAATGGTCTTACTAACACGACTTTCTTTTATATATATATAGATAACATACAAAACTTTATCAGTTTAATACACTTGCTTAATTTAAGAAAACATTGTAGGCTTTTTTATAAAGCAAACTCAATAACAATGAATTCTCACACAAAGTTATCGCACTGCTCAAATATATGAAAAGTCCAGGGGAAGAACCCCTTGATTGATTAGGAATCTTCTCGTATTCTGGTCTGCTTGGCGGACATTGGCGACAGATTCTCTCTTGGTTCTTCTCTCGCGGTACAAACATGGGACTCCTGTCTTGTCAAATAGGGTGGACAGACGAGCATAGACTTTAAAAAAGCTTCCACGTTTTACGTTATAAACGAAGTGTGGAAGCTCAAACAACATTATATTAAATACTTTCATTTTTGGCGCCAAGAGGAATTCCAAGACTTGTATTGCCATTTTTTAAAATACTTTGAAGAGTCAAACAATTTCTACCTTGCAAAAATCAAAATTCATTTCTAAAAGATCTCCACCTGACCCTGCATATATAATTTCAATACATTATTTTAACTTTTTAAAAAACCAAACATAATCGTACCTGAAATTGCATGTATCCATTTAGGTTTATTTTTCCACAAAACAAATATCACATAAACGGGGATCCCAGAGAGCGTAATAGCCAGTGCTATTCCAGTTTCTTTGAAATCTTGGAAAAATGGCAGTATAACCAGGAATATTCCAATGATCAAGAAGCAAATGGGGAATACTAAGCTAACCTGAAATAGATAAAATATACATCTAATTACAATGAAACACATTCAATTTTATCTTTGAGATTATATTTCAATCAACAATCATTAACATTTAATATATAATCATAATGAATACAACATTAAAGTTATTTTCACTGCTTAAAGGGGTTGTTTCTCGTTGTGAACTGTAACTGCTGCAGCGGTCTTGTTTTCATTTTTTGTCTGGAATTACTATTGTTTTGGTATTTGAAAATGAGTTTCCGAAGAATATTTTACTTATTAAATTTTTTAAATGCCATTTCCTTGCTGTGCTGTTGGTTGTTCAAATCATTTGTTAAAGAAGGCTTGCATAGAAAGAAAAATGTCTTTTCATCTATGACAGTCATTTTGAGAGTGAAATCGAAACAAACGAAATCGCTGAACTTTTCAATTAATAATAACCATAGCATAGAAGCTTAAAATAGAACATTGATTTTAATCATGAATCACAGCCGAAACTGATCAGGGATTGGAGTAATGCGCTACTTGTGAAGGATTAACTTAACCCCCTGTAACTTTAAACCCCCTAGACACCAACAGAGGGCACTGATGCAAATAGCCCCAACACAACCACGATCATATGTAACACTCCCCTTGTAACCACCCACACTCCAAGAGCGGACGTAAGCAGAGAAAGAGCTGTGTTTGCAACCTGCCAGCTAGAGAGTCGTAATAAAACAACTTTATTTACAATCATTTTCAAGAATATCTACACTTGTAAGGTCGATGCTTTTTTTAGATAATGCTGAGTAAAGCCTCGAGACTTTTCAGAAAGTAACCAACTTTACTCTCAGCAGTAACAAAGTGTTGAAACATTGTTACTTTTCCGTTACATCACACACTTCTCTTCATAGAGCTCATTTATTGCAGTCTGCATTCTTGAGCACTTGGTTTAGATTATTTTTTTTAATTAAATGGTTAATTTATGTATTACATAACTAACTAGTGAATTTTCATATTAAGTAACTGTAAAAGAGTTACTCTTTAAAAGTAACTTTCCAGTTGCTGAAATTTTTAATATATTAAATAATATTTTAATATTTATGTAATGTTTACCTTGATCGGCCTTTCCATTTTAGGTGCTCTGATACGAAGGTAGAGCAGGGCAGCAATAGTCAAGGTTATAAAGAGAGCTTCAATAAATGATGTGAAATTGATAAGAACATAAATGCCTCCTACCCACAGGTAGAAAAGTGTCATTATACCCTAGAAATAGAATAAACAAAAGTTTAACAAGTATGGTAGCTATTTTTCATTACCTGGAGATAAGAACATAAATCCAAGCAAGAACTTAGAGTTGTAACACAAAAAATATTTACTAAAACTTAAGACAAGTATTTTTATGGATATTTCTTTATCTCATCACTGAAACTTACAGAAATAAAAAAATTTAAGTCATAATATGACATAATTTCCTTTACCTTACTCTTAGTTTTCTCCCAATTAATGTAAGGACAAAACTTTGTAGGAGAAAAATGCACTAGAGTAATTCTATTAGTTATCAAGTATTTAAAACAAATAAATCTTTAAACATTAAAAAAAATTCAATCATAAATAAACTTCAATTTTTCACTTTTTTTACTCAATCTCATCGCAAATAACCTTTAAGTTGTAGTCAAAACTCACATTGAACACTCATAAAATAAAAGCTTATAATAAATTCTGTTTAAAATATGTTTTATTGAAAGATAAAAAAGAACTTAATCAAAAACAAACATTTAAAAGAGACAAAAAGCAATTTAAACTACGCAAAACTGTTACCAAAAATATGAGACTTGGTGATGGTGTAGAATGATTAACGTTAATCATTGATACTATTCTTGGTAGATGACCTTGACGAGCACCAACAAAAAACAACCTAAACAAAAACAAATTACTGAAATTACAACCAGATGAATTTGAATCGGCATTTAATATATCTAAAAATTAATAGAAACATGCCTACAGCTACTAATCTACCCAGGGAGGAGTGTCATATTTAGAAAACTAGACTTTGTAACACTATACGTCTTTCAATTACCACACAATAAAGCAATACAAATTTAGAAAGGTAATTATATACGATTAAAGTAATTTCAATAACTTTAAAGTTCTATTGCAACTACTATTTGCACATGCGCAATTTTCTCAAAAACCTTATGACCTCCAGCAGCAACTAGGAACTGGTGTACCAAATTTGAAGTGTCTTTTCCTTTTCCAGTAATACCTTACCAAAAAGTTCCATGGCAGCTTCCCTTTGCGCATGGAAGATTTTCTAGAAAACCTTATCATGACGTCCGACAGCTACTTGTACTTCATGTACAAATTTGAAGCCTGTAGCTCTTTTGGTTCAAGCTGTAGAGTGGTTTCAGACAGAAGGATCAAAGATCGAAAACCACTTTTCGGAATCAGCACCCCCCCCCCCCCCCCCAAACGTGTAATGTAGAAGACTCCAAAAAATCTCCATTTTGGATTTTCGACCCATTAGTAATACCTTATATTTCCTATTAGGTAATAGAAAATAAAAAGTATACTAATTATTTGAAAACTAATTTACTTTATTATTAAAAATTTAGGTGCAAGAATTAAATAGGCCTTCAAAATATGGATAAATTTAATCATCCATACTAACTTGCAGGTATATAGTATTCCACTAACCATAGCTTAGCCACTATTAAGGCAATTAGAAGTTCAAGATTTAGGATAACATACAAGGAAACAGAGCATTGAAAAATAAAATTAATCTATAAAGGAAGAAATAAGGAACTTTCTTAGTTTACTTAGAAAAAAGAAATTAATGAACCCTGATGGGAAACATTTTTAGGGAAAACAAAAACAAATAGTTTAAACTGATATTCCATTCATTATTAGAAATAGAAATTATAACAGTGAAAAGTGCAACAGAAACATGCACAAATATTCATGCAATCGCAAGAAACACCAAATATAGAAGAACATACCATATTTAAGACTTTATGTTCTAAATTCAGAAAGATATATCTGAAGGTACAGAAAGTAAGAAATAGTTAAAGACATATTTTAATAGAGAAAAGTATATTTCCCGAGTAAGTATATATGGTTGAACGTAATTATTTGTATTTAATTTTTTAAAAAATATATGCTGTAAATACAAGAGCTATAGTTTGACAGGAATTGCAATTTATCTAAGATAAAAACAGGAAATAAATTTCACAGTAAAAAAAGAATAAATATATTCTTGTATACAGTTATTTGTTTAAAAACTTAACATATATACCATTCAAATTCAGAAAGATATATCTAAGAAGATATGGAGACTTGTAACAATTTAAGGACTTTAGCAAATAATACTGGTTGAAAATTAAGACTAGTTTTGAACTTTAAAAAAATACTATACAATTTCCAAAAGAATACATGTTATACAAGTTAGTATTACCAACTTGATAAATTATGTTTATGTTTAACTTAATTAAATTTACTTTAACTGTACTGAATTTTGGTATTATAAATATCATAAAATTCTTAAATCAAATTTAATTTTTTTAAAAATTAGGTAACCATAATTCATTATAGACTATATAGGCAATAATTACATAAGTAAAAACAGGTCATTTTTATGCATATGAAGTTTCACAAGTCAGTGTATAACATTACAACTTTCTTTATGATAATAAATTAATAAGTTTACCTTGAGGAAGAAAATATGCCTCCATTTAGACCTCCAAAAGTGGATAATGCTACGCAAACTGGCATAATCCAAGACATCACACCCAAAACTTTATCCCCAAAAGACTGAAACAAGAAGAGTTAGATGAGAAAACTAGTCGAACCCCGCTATAGTGAACCCTCTACAAAACCAACATATGGCTCACTATACCCCATGGTTCACTATAGCCAATTTTTCTGGAATAAAGTTTTATAGGATATAAAGCTTTTACAAGAATAATAATGGCTTTGCATATCTTGAATTAATTGAAAAAATAATTGAATAAAAAATTAATTTAATAAATGTTAATGATTTATTTATTAATTAATTATTGAAATTTTCCCAAAATAATTATTCAAAAAGAATGCAAATACATTCGGTTAAACAGTAAGTAATATTTAAATTTTCACGAAACCCGCCTGCATTGTAGCAAAGAAATTGTCAATTTTCTCTTTGCAGAAGCCGCCATTTTTCAGACGTTCTCCTTCTATTCAAAGTGCATCTAAAATCTTTCTTAAAGAAATAAGAGAAGAGTAACAGAGAAGTACAGGTTAAATGGACAATTGGACAGTTCCGCTTATGCCCACTTTTCAAGGGGCGGTGTTGAAAAGAAAGAATAGGTGGCTGGGGAGAACTCGGGGGGGGGGGGGGGTTAGGTTGCAACACAAGTGAGTATTGCAGTGTTTGCTCAGAAGTCGAGAAGTGTATACGAGTGTGGTGGGGGATACGAATAATGGGTTGAAAAGAAAGGGTGTGTTGTAAAAGAGGTATGTTTACTTTGAAACAGGTTCAATTTGAGTACAATAAAATCTGAAGGCCAGGTTGAAATTCAACACATTGTTAAAGATTGCTGTCCCGCTGACACTTATAGTATAACTTAAAATATGGAGAACTGAAAAAAATATTAAGGAAATGAAATTTAAGTTCACAAAAGCAAACTCTCCTTTTCTAAGTAGTTCACTATATCCATATAAAATAATATTAGTTAAATAGGAGTTCGGAAGGGAACACTAAAAAGAATATTTCATTACAAGCGATTTATTTATCATTACAAGCGAGGGTTCACTATATCCCAGGTTCATTATAGCGGGGTTTGACTGTATACTGTACAACCTTAAAGGGGAATGGTAATGGGTCTCCAAGTTCAGTTTAGTTTGTATTATCGTCGCACTAGAGCTACACGAGGGCTATTGGCGACGGGCGTTGTATTTTAGAACCACAGTCAAGTGACGAGCCGACAGCCGAGTAGGCACCCAACCTAACCGTTAAGGGCGACATCGTACGCAGCGTTAGGACTTTGAAGCATATTTAACGTGCACTCCCGCCACACGGGGTATTATTTGTCAGACATTTTTGGCTGCACTGGCCGTTTATAGGTCAGCAATTATTTTGCCGATGCTCCGACCTGAACCTGGGACCTTTCGCATGCTTGACGAATGCCTAACCGACTGGGCTCCCCAGCCCCCGTGGGCCTCCAAACCGAAATCTCATTGTATTCATCCAATGGAAAAAATAAATTTCTTAATCAAAGTTATCCAGCCGTCTTGAATATTTTTACAAATTTTTTTATACGATAAATGTACCTGGTTCACAGCTTACCGGTCTCTATAATCCCACTTTTTGAAAGTGATTCGAATATGTTTTCTATTTTCAAATAAATAATTTTACAATAAAATATTCAAATCAATTTCAAAAAGTAGTAGGAACACAGATCCCTGTAATTCAGCTACATTTATTATATACTTTGATTTTTTTTTTCAATTGGACTAACAGAGACACTTAGGTTTGGGGCTTTAGTCCCTTCCTTTAAAAAAAATATGAATAAATGACATCCATTTACGATGAATCAGTTAATATACTTTTGTAGATTACCAGATTTACTCAAATATATAATTGAAATTTATGAAATACACAATATCTATGAAAAATTATCAGAAATATATATATTTGAATATACATTATTCATTGGCCCCAAATATATTTTTCTTAAAAATATGCTCTGCAGGATTTACTAAGTATAAGACAAATTTAGAAGATGAGAACAGTGCTTGGGCATGACCTTGATTTAAAAAGACATTTGATGGACACTGGTGATTAATTCTGAACATAAAAGTTCCAAAAGGGATTACTTGGACTTAAATATCAGCAAACTATCTTGTAACTACAATGATTTAAATTGTGTCGCAGCTTCAAATATTTTAACACATGGTTATGGAAAAGGATAGTAGCCTATTAAAATACAAGATAAACAATTTTCTTCAATTAATTATACTTTCTGAAGAATTTAACACAAGGTGTTAAGACATGAACTAATATTTAAATTATCTTCACATACTCCAGCAGTAGCACTTGATGCAAGAATTTCCTCTTTAGTTAACACAGAAAAGTAGGCCACGTTTGTCAAGAGATAAATCAGGGCTACCAATGGAATAGAAATGATGATGGCACGAGGCAAATCTCTAAAATAAACATAATAATCTTTATTATTACAAAAACAAAAAATTACAAAGGAACAATATGAAGATACTATGGTACGCCAAGGGGAAAAAATCGAACAGGCAAACAAAAACATACATAGTTAAAACACAGAAACAAATAAGAACGAACATTATGTGACAATAAGCTGGCATACTGATATGATTAATATGTTTAAAATTAAAGTGAAAAATAGCGATCCAAGTCGTTGATATTTATAAAAAAATTCAAAAGTTTTTTAAAGGCACAATAATTATTTATATTTGTTAAGAGAATGGGCAGATTATGATATAATTTAGGGGCAAGATACAAAAAAGTTTTAGTAAATAGTTTTGGAGAACGTTGAAATTCAATGGCAATGGCTCAAACGGTATTGTTTTCCTTCTTGGTCCTGTACGAATTACGTTTGTTTTGGTATCGTCGAAAATTGTGTACAAACTTTTATTTCAGTAGAACTAAAGCTCTTTCTCTGTTCATGAATCAGGTTAAATTGCTGTCCCACAATTTATCCCCAAATTTATCCCCATAAAGCACAATATTATCTAAACCAATTGTTTCCAATAACATGTACGTTTTGGTAATGCTTTGCATGCTTGAATCCAATTAAAACTGATAAAATTTAATGAATAGCAGGAATAAGAACAAGTTGAGCATTTAACTGTAAAATAGAACACAGCAGGCAACAAAACTGTGCATTTAAGAGTGAAACTGAAATAACCAATGAAATTGCAGAAGAGCAAGAATAAAAACTGGAAGAGTACCTCACCTGAAACATGCCAATTGCTTAATTATGCGCACAAAATTCTAAAAATTTTAAGATAATTCTTTTTAACATGTGTTGACAGAGAGAAAGTATAACAAAAAATAGTATGAATTTCAAATTTTAATTAAATTAACTTTTATTCAAAAATACAATTTTGTATTTTAACAGCAAATGAAGACATGCAATACATCTGTAACAATAGAAGTCAATGCAATACATTAATTCCAAATTATAACTATGTTGTAATTGGTTTTAAACAGTTTTATTACTTAACTTCATACAAAAAAAATTGACTTGTATATTTGACTTATTTTTTTAAAGAAATCAATAAAGAATTTAAATTTTTATAGCATTATGTAACAAATTTAATCTAAAAATTAAGATTAAATTTTTTAAATATGAACAAACCACAAACTTCCCAAAAAAAAAATTCCGCATAATAACTTTACAACAAGTAATATTTTACCAACAAATAAAACTAATTAAAAGGTACAGCACCATTGATAAAAATACCAACCTGACTGGATTTTTCATTTCTTCTGTAACAAAATTCAAAGCATTCCTATTAAGAAATTATTTGATTTGAAAAAATTTCAATTGTAACTAAAACATAAATATATGTATTTTAATAATAGCATTAATCTTCGACAAACTATAGTTAATAATAACAGTGTAACAAGTCGTTTAAGAATTAAAATTAAGGTGGGTTTTTTTTAAAATCTATTCACGTAATAAATCTAAAAATATTTTTAAATAACACCCTTAGTGTAACCAGTCTCAACCAGCACAAGTGATTAAATATAATTTAAAATTGAAAAGAAAATAATGAGTTACTTAATCTTGTTCTTATTTTTTAAGGATTTAGAATAGTTGTAGATCTAAATGATGGGAAAAGTTCCTCACCACAATTCAATCTGTATGTTACTACAAACAGGACAATATTTCAAAATATGCTAAGTAGGGCACAGCTTTAAAAAGCAGCTGCATGTTTTATTTAAAAATTATTCTTGAAATTTTATTGTTTATGTAATTTTCTAAAGTTATAGTTTTATCTTACCAAAATAACCTTTATGTTTAAATGAACTCTTGTTCTACATACCATCCTGAAAATGAAAACATTCCAGAATAGAATGCCAAAGCAATCTGTGCAAAGTTCCAATTAGTATCCTGAGTAACATTCGAGAGGTTTTCAGTGGATACTAAAAATTAAAAAAACAACTTAAGAATAGGATATATTGCCACAACAAATAAATAAAGTTAATAACCATATCCAAGTATACAATTACAACTCAAAATAGTCGACCCAGATTAAACCCAGTTTTTAAAAAAATACCTAGCTGCTGATAATCTAGAGATAAATACACTTAAGTGTTTAGTCAAAGTTAGAAAAATAAACTTGATTATCACTTGAAAGATTATTATAATCAAAACATAAATATTGACAATTGGTATCTATGCTTCAGTTTTTAAAAAATCATAAGGACTATTTTACCTCGGTAGCTGTACAATTGACAACAGCAAAAGATAACTCAGCTAAATTTTTTTAACTACAATTCAGCTACTATCAGTTTACTGAGATATTACAATGTTTCAATTTTAAGACAAAGGTGGGGTAGAGAGAAAAAAAAATACATTATTCAAGTTGGGTTTTGAATTTTTTATGGTTACAATGACTTTGACATGCAGATTTACTTTTATCAGAGTAATTTTTCAAATGTGGTGATGGGACATTTTGTAAAACTGCAATAAAAATTAATATTTTTTATTAACACGTTAAGAATTAGCATTTGGATCATATTAATTAGAAAAGATCAATTATCTTATAAATGCTTACCAAAAATTAAATGATATATTCCAGCACAGATAATAATCAGGAGTGCTACAATTTTTGCAAAGGCAAAACTATCTTGTATTCTAGTCACCCATTTCATACTGCGACAGTTGACGAATGTCAAGAACACTGAAAAATACAAATCCATATTAGTTTTAATAATTCCCTGACATTAACCTGGGGCACAAATAGAAAAAAAATTCGGGGGTGGGATTTCAATTTTTAATATTATTTTTCAATAAAAATAAATTTTATATTTAAGTTATTTTTAATTAAAATAATTAAATTTTATTTAATGTGTTATTTTTTTAATAAAAATTAGTGAAATAAATTGGAAAAAATCAATTATAGAATGGGATTATATTGAAAATTTAACTACATACTTAAATAATTTGCAAAAATTTTAATAATAAAATATTCTAAACAAAACTAATTGCAGGAAAAAAAATATGTAAGAAATTGGTGTATACAATAACATTTAAAACAAGTATAATCAAAATATTTGATGAAAGTAAAAAAAATAGTTGATTTACACAAATTTCTGAAAATGCAAAGTAGGTAACATATAAACAAGCAAATTAATGACTGTACCAGTTGTTGAAATTGGATAAAGAAATTTAGGAGCAATCTGTGCAACTAACTTTTAAAAAAAAAAACTAGGAGCCAATGCACATAATTTAGGAGCATTTTTAATTATGAAAAAAAAAATTGCTACTGTCAAAGTTTGTGGATATTACGGTCGTCTGAGTTTTTCAAGTCTTTGTCAGAGTTACTATATTTGACAATCACCACAATTTGGGGATTTTACAATAACTCCAAATTTGAGATTTTATGAAGTTCGCCAAATTTTTGCAATTTGTAGAGCTATTTTAGGAGAACCAAATTTGTGATTATATGATCACAGTAACGGTTTGGAAAATTTAGAATCGGTGAAGATTTCTGATTTTACGATAATTATTAAGGCAACATTTTTGGAAACTAGGATACAAAACAAGTTAATATTAAAGATTGTTTTGAAAACTGCAGTAGCAATAACTGCGACTAAAAAAAAACTGGTCGCATTTTGCGACTGTGAATTTCGAACCCTGGACTGTACAAATTGAAAATCACATAGTAATTTGTAAAAACTGATAAATTTAATAAGACATATTTTAAAGTTACATCTCAACAATAAAACGATTTAATATTTTAACACTTCACCGCAGATTTTTAATTAAATTTAAGACATCGTTAAGGCGAAGAGACGAATTGCAACAATTTAAAAATATTTGCATTTATGTGGTTATATAAAAATAGCAACCAGTTTATATAAAATGTTTTAAATATTAAATAACAATTAAAAATTTAATTAAAACAGAACTACACAGCTATTCCTAGATTTATATTAAGCATTCAGTCAAAAACAGTAAAAAAAAAAGAGAAAAAGCACCGAAGTTAACTGCAAACCTACTATCATATCTTCAGATACTTTTTTTGTGGTTTAAAGAATGAAAAATAGATATTAAAAAAAGCATTTGACATGAACACCTGCATGTAACCATTTTTTATATATTTTTAAACCGAAAATATTACATCAAAATATTGCAGATCATTATGAAATGAAGGTTTTAATATAAAAGTATTGCTAGCTAAATTATACAAGTCATAATTTATAATTAAATTATCAATTTTATTTTCATCTCATCAACCGAAATGCTGTGCTTCCCACATGATAGTCGTTAAAATGCCACCTTTATAAATATTGTAAGTTCAGCAACTTCACAAAACTTTAACATATTATACAAATATTTTTAAATATCATTGAGGCTATTGCCAGAAAATGTACTAATAGAACTTACTTATTGATTAAATGTACAAAATAATATCTTACTATATGGCATCCAAACTTGGTGTTATGAAATGCGAGGCGCGAAAAACTCCAGAGAAAACTTATTTTACTTGGATATTGAACAATAAGCAAAATAAAAAAATCTTTTAATATTTCATTCTTATGTTAGTTTTTATTATACTTCCTGTTTGCGAGTATAATCTTTGGCACAAAAAAACACTGGTGCCATGTGTCATTTTACCAGAGAATCAGCATTTTTTTTAATCCCCCTATCCACATTAGATTTACACAGATTTTGTAAATGTGAAGTGGCTTTCACGATGGAATTTTTTTTTTCATTTAGGAATTTTTTTTATTGTTAACACAATAAAATTTGACTATAATACGGTTCTGGGGGTAGTTATGACCCTAACCCCATCTATAAAGCTTAACTTTATAGACGATTCAATAATATGATTTAATTTTTCTATATAAATGGCGGTGTTTGAAATTGGATAAAGAAATTTAGGAGCAATCTGTGCTACTAACTTAAATAACTAGGAGTAATGCACATTACTCGGGGGCATTAAAAAATTGGATTTTTATGATTTCAAGATGATTGTTTTAGATGTGAAGGTTGGAAACCACAATATAGAAGTTCTAGTACTGACGATTTAGAAAAACAAGTCGTGTTGACTGACTCAATTCATTTTGCAGTCTTAAAATGTAAAGATTTAGTCGCATTTTTTTAACTAGCAACCGTTAATTTCAAATCCTGGTAACAAGTGTTTATTCAAGTTTAAAAAAAAATGAAATAAGCAACAGCTACATACGATATTGAGTCCAATAATATACTTGAAATTCAAATATGTGAAAACTACATTTTTAATAGGCGTAAGTCTTTTCTACTATGGGACACAGATTAGTCAAGGCCCATATTGTGTGCCTATAGTATGTTGAAGAAAAACGTTTGTTGAATGCCCTTTATGCCCAAACATGACTTCACCTCAACCTATGCTGTTTCAGACTCTCTTTAGAGAACTTTTATTCTTTCTCTCTTCTTGTCATATAGGCTTTTTATTTGTCAATGAATTCTTGGACCTGGTATGACTAGTTTGAAGATTAGCAATTCCAACGAACGTTTGTTTGTTGTAAAACTTTGAATTCACTCTTAAAATGTATATTGAATCCTAGTTTGGCCTATCCTTTGGTACTTTAGAAATAAATTGATTTTTTTTGTGGAAATTTTTCATGATTGCTTGTCATAAATGAATGCATGTGTCATTATTGTATATACTTTTTATGTAATCAGATTGATTTTTTTTGCATACTGGGATGTTTTCTTTCCATCAATTTTCAGAATTGCACCAAGGGGTAGGCTAAAGTAGGATTTCCCAAAAGTTTTAGACGCAAGATTTTCAGTTTGATAAAAAAAAAATTTAGCAAGGTGGTATAGTGAATAACTCGGTGAAGATTTGTAATTTTTTAACATTCCACCCAACATTAGCCTTCTACAGGTGCAGTACACATAGTAATAAAAACAATTTTCTAACAAAGGTCATGGTCACTCGTGTATGAATGGGCATATTCATGTTAAGTTAGTATAAAAAAGGTTAATTAATAAGTAGTCAGAGAAGAAATGTTTATAGATATGGTTAGGTTAGTTTGAATTATCGTCGCACTAGAGTTACATGAGGGCCATTGTTGACGGGAGTCGTAACTTAGAACCACCAGACAAGTGACGAGCCCACACCTGAGTGCATCCAACGCAACTGTTAAGGGCGACATTGAACATGGTGTCAGGACTTAGAAGCATATTTAACGTGCACTCCCTCTACACGGGGTATTATCCATTAGACATTTTTTTTCTACACAGGCCGTTTATAGGTAAATTAATTTGGAGATGCCCGTACCTGGAATTTCCGCATGCAAGGCAAACAAACGCCTTAACCGACAGGGCTCCTCAGCCCTTGGAAACATGGGAATTATATTAAATTGACTTCACTGACTGGTATCAAAATATATATTTTTTAAAAATTATACTTACGTATAACAACTACAGCAAGCAGCTGGACAGCAAGTTGAGGGGCCTTGCACATACCATAAAAAGGCTGAAGGATGTATTCAGCAAAAGTCAAGGCAATTATGGCATTACCAGTGGGCATGATGATAAGCATGGCAACCCATAAATACAAAAAAGCGAATAAACCACCAAAGCTCTCATTAAGGTATGCAAATTCTCCTCCGGACTTGGGTATAGCGGCTCCCAACTCGGCGTAACAGACAGCTCCGAATGTTGACAATAATCCACAGAGTATCCAAACCACAAGGGACATAAGGACCGATCCAGCATGTAGAAGAACACCTTTGGGAGACACGAAAATTCCGGAACCTATGATGACACCGACAATCACACCTATTCCGTCAAACACACCAAGTTCTTTCTTTAACTGGACGGTTTCTGGTGGCACATTGCTGCAGTCCGCTGTGTTTACGGAGGTGTAGGACTCGGATTTCTTTCCTTTGTCGAGAGTCATTTTTACTAGAGTTAATTAAAAGGGAACGCACATTTAGGATTGGAAGCACACAAGACGTAACAGCGACGGAAGACTGAGTATACAACAAACACGTGGTCGTCTAGATCAACAAACCGAAGACGTCTGGTCAAAACATAGCGGAAAAGGAAATGCGCGAAAAACTAAAAAGACTGTTTTACATCGTTGCGGTTCCAGTTTAGTTCGCTATCTTCCTGTAGCAAATCCTCGTTAGCTGGTGATGATAACCAATCAATTTTGAGGAAATTGGTGATAAAAGATCGGGTCATCGCAGATTTAATTTAATCACACGCTAAACAATTGATAACAACTACTCTATAATTATACATTTACGGTTACGATGTATCTCTGTGCGTCCCATCTCCTTCCGTTTCAAACAGATGTTTCGAACTTGACAATTTATGGTTTTTTGTCCCTCTTTACTTTTTTGTAAAAGGAATTTCTTTGCTTTACAATAGTTAACAAATCAGCTTACTATTTTTTTTCATCTATTTCACTATAGTCACATGAAAAGATATTTTTAAAAATTATCAAACATTTATCATTTTTAACAGTACTTTAAAGAAAAAAAGAAAACAACCCCAATTTTAAGAAACAAACCTTTTATTCATCAATATTTACATTTAGAATTTGTCTCGATCTTTTTTTGCTATTTGAAACAGCTGGCAATTTATGTTTTACTTCTTACCTACTTACTACCTGTTTTACTTCTTACCTGGCCTTTACTTCTTAGTAAAAGGTCATTCTTTGCTTTCCAATAATTATTGATAAACAGTAGAAATAACTGACAAATATTTTCAGCCAACCCATCTGATGACACATCATAGGTACACATTATTGCAGTTATGCTATTACAAAGAATAATTTTTTCCATCGTTATGTACATTAAAGTTTTCATATCAGAACTTTGAAAGACCTTATCTTCATATTTTGAAACCATTACTTCAAATAGTAATTCCTTATAAACATAGATCAAAGGTCAATCACATTAGGTCAATTTCTCAGTCAAAATCAGCTAAAAAACAAAGTGTAGTATCAGAATTTTTTTTAAATTTACTGATATTTTGGGGATTTTACAGCATTTAGATTTAACATAATAGAAACTGAAATTTAGGGGCCCCTAAAATGTTGGGGCCCTAGGCCCGGGCCTTACGGAAGAACAGGCCCTGTGATAGTCTAACATAACGACTGGAATCCAGTCTTGCAATAAAATGCAAACCATTCGGGTTGAAACAAATAAAATCTAAATAAATTTTTTATGTATTTTTATACTAAACTTTAATAAAACCCCTGCCTGCAAACTAGCTGAACCTTATTACATTTAAGTAAAAATATATTGATATATTTATACCCTAATTTATTTTCCCACAATGTTATAGAAAACTTCTTGTATAAGCTAGTTCCTATGATGGCGATGTGAAGTTAAATCATTATGCAAAATGCAGGACAAATGCATGCGCTTTGCAAATCCAAAAAACAGGACATTTCATATATTTAGAACTTTTTAAACAAGCAGGACAAAAGCAAAAAAAGTGGTATTCTGCCAACTCCGCGAAATAATTACGGCGGGTCACTCCATCTTTAGTTATCTATAAAGAAATTGGTTATTATCTTGATCACTATGAACTCAAGCAAATTGTGGCAATTTCCCCTTAAATATTAATTAGATTAAAGATTCTTTAAAAACCAAACAAAAATTAACTTTTTTAAAACCAAAATGTTTTCAAATGTTCCAAAAATGTCCTTATATTTATCGCAAAGATAGATAAATTAAAAAGATTCTAAAGAAAATTATGAATCATGACTTGCAAAATTTTCTGAGCTTTTTTACAATATAGTGTCTAAAGTGTTAATCATCAAGTATGGTTCTTTACCTAGTTGGGTATCACTTTTTTAACATCGTTTTAAATGATGAATTCAATTCTGAATTTATTTGGTTTAATTCCACGTAAATACATACCACAAGTGAATTTTAAAAATATTTTTTATTCCAGTTGAAACTTTTATATGTGATTTAGAAAAGTTTGAACTATAAAAATTTTACATCAAAAACTATTATTGTTTTTCTCTGTGGCAACACTGAAGTTTCAAAGTGGCCGCTTTTTTTGAAAGCATGTGTTATGGTTTTTCATCATTTTGAATTCTTGAATTTTAAGTTAAGTATTATTTTTTATCAGATTTTTTGGTAAAATTATTAAAATACTAGAAAACTTATACCCGTTCTTTCGCACGGAATAAAAAAAATATCAAATAGATTCCAAATATGTTACCATATACCCTGTTATAGGATCATAAACTTATTATTGTTTCCGCTCGTTATAAATTATAAAATCCCGTTTCATTGCCTTAAAATTCCAAAATGAAAAATACGCTATAAAATGCACTCATAAATGTCATCACAATTCCCTCATAAATACATAAAAACCTTTTAGCTCATTTGGCGCGATTTGGAAAATAATTTGGCGAGAAAATACACTGAAAAAAAAAGTTCTTGCAAAAAAAACCATAATTGTATGGTAATGGTATTTCTAGTAATAAAACCAGAAACCAGTACTTAAACCATTCGATTAGTAACCTTACTATTCGTTTTTGGTAGCGGATTACTAAATTTCTGGTATCTAAAATTATAGCTCTTTTTACCCGTACGTTTGGTAAATTACAACTATGAAAAGTAAGTTTACCAGCACAAATGGTTTTCTTACCATACGCTTTGTTTTTATACGAGAAGCATGGTTGAAAAACCGAATTAATTTCCAGAAAGCATCGGTCTTTTACCATATGATTGGTGATCGGATCATGTTGAGCGCAACGATACTTACCAAATACCCACGGTATTAGCTGAAATTTTGACTACCAATACGTATGGTAAATTTCACTCATCATAATGCGATGAAGCAGCCAACCGACATATCTGCTTTCAATCATCAACAACCGTGCCTTCGCCCTGGATGTTACTTTCTTTTCCCTGTGACAGTAAAAAATTCTTTCTGTGTCTGCTTACTTGATGAAGGCTTATAAGCGGGTGTGATCAAGCCGGAATATATATGCACCTACCCTCCTATGAACAACGAATAGACTACCGGCGCCATGCCGCCATTTACAGTTTTACACAGCAACAGATTAGGCGCGAGGTGAACAGCTAAAACGAAATTACATATTAGGTACAATGATATTTCTGATTTATTAAAAGACTGGGAATTTTGGAGAGCTTGCGCAGCAGTTTATGGTAAGTACTAAATTTTTATTTTGAATTGATTTTTGGTAATATGTTTTTACTTTTTGGGTGACACTTTGGAATTTGTCATTCTGAAACATTTTGCTCATTTACAGTAATATTCGTATTGGCTTTAACGGATGCTGTTTCAGAATGCTGTTAAGTATTAAATTTGTGTGCTAACGTTTTTATTTTAATTGTTAGGGTAAAGTTATAATTTTTTTAATTTTGAAGAATAATTTTTTTTAAATTTTTGACTTGATTAAAAAAGTGTCTAGTCCGAGGACATCATTATTTTTGTACTGGTTCATTTAAGGAAACCAAAAGTTTTAAAAACTCAAAATTTCAGTTTTGAGATTTTTATGTTAAAAACTGTTACTTTTCCTTAATTGTACAGTTATAATTTTTTTGAGCCAAACAAAAACAAGAAGTATTTTATTTTTTCAAAATATTCCTCTCAATTTGAATTCCATGCTAATATTTGTCTTATCGTCTGTCATCTCAAAAATGACGTGTACACAAATAATTGGATGACTACTACAAAACTGTTTTATATGTATTTGAAATAATGTTTTCATGTTCCTAGAAATTAACACAATTCTTGCATAGCTTTTTTTGGATATTTTCAAATTAAAATTTCATGTTCAGTTTTCTTCACATGAGGCACTTTTCGTAAATTTAGTGTTACTTTTTTTTTTTTTAGTGTCTACTATTTTTTTAATGCAAAAAAAACAATATCAAAAATACTATATACACAACCATCTCTGACATAAAATGTTCACTAAAACATGTTAGGTTTTTTCAAATTTGGGTTTGTTTTAGTTTGTAAACAACAAATAAAATGTTCCTTAAAAAAATCAAAATTTAACATGAAAATGGCAGGCACTGTCTTAACTCTTGGTTCCCTTACAATAAGTTTTTCTAGAACGATTAAATTACATTATATAAAAACTCTAATTAAGTTATTAATAAGATAGTTATTGAAATATTAATGTCTATACTGGTACTAAAATGTACTCAATTTACATTTTTTTCTCAAATAATTTTCAGCCGTTGCCTATAAGCAAACAAAATTAACAGAAATTTAGTCCAATTTGGTATATTTAAAATTTATTAAGGTGAAAAAATTAAAAAATTTTATAAATATTACAACAGTTTTCTCTGTATACAAAATATTTTTCTTACATTTTAGAAATGGCATCAATATGGAAGTTCTAAAAAATATGCAGATTCGAAGATATATCAAGTCTCCTTTCCCCATTAAGTTTAGGATCTAAAATTTTTATTTAAGGCGAAAACTAGGAAGAATTTCAGAAAGGATCTTTTTGGGGAGGAAATTATTTCAAAGGTTAGTTTATATGTAATACATTAACTTATTGTGGTAAAAATGAATTACATTTAGCATAATAATTAGGGTTTGCACCGAATTTCGGTTACTATTTGGGTTATTAAATTGTATAATAATATTGGTTATTAATTGTATAATAATTTGTAAGCCAGGGTTTTTTATTTTTTCTGATTTTCATTCTACACCGGATCCACCTACTTCTGTTTTTTGTTTTCAACTTCCGTTTTCATTTGTGATTTTACCAATTTACACTTTCTAAAAGGCTTGTTTTTAATAACAAACGATACTACTTTATTCTGTGTTGTCTTTATTAAAAATTTTATAGCTATATTGTATTAAAATTATTGTGTGTTTTGGTGTACTTATATATGATTTTTGTGTAATTGGAAATTGATGAATAAAAAATAAAACTTACTTAGATCCTACAAAAAATAAAAATTGGTTTAGGTAGGCCGAATATTCGGTATTGGTATTCGGTGCACCCTAATAATAATATACATTAAAAAAAAGTTTCTAATACAAATCTGCATAAATAAAGTCCCCCGCTACAGACACCCGTAAAGAAACTCATAAAAAAATGTTCTCACTATTGAATTAAAATAACATATTTGTTGAATAAAAATATATTAAGAATAAAACAACAATAAAAATCTTGCATTTTTTTTTTTCGAATTCTATTTAAGCTGTTTAAAGTAGTAAAAATTTTAGAAATTGAAAAGTGTCTTAAATTATATTTGGTGCATCTCTCTAGTCTTTTAAATATGACAATGCTTAACAGTCCTTAAGTATATAACTCATTTTATTTTTAGCTGCTGTTGGATTTTTTTAACAAAATATATGCGGAGCATTCGCAAAAATTTTTTTAATAGTTGGCCATCTCTGAAGGAAAAATATATTTCTGCACTCGTAGTAAAGAACAAGATTCTACCTTAAGACTCTTTTTTCAAGAAAAATGACATCAATCTTGATGAAAGTGGTAAAAAAGCCTCTTTAATTTAACAATATCAAAACCTTATTTTTATCTTATAATTTTTTTAAAAAAAACTGTTAAACTTAATTGAACCAATTAGCTTCCTTGAACTGGACATCAGAGTTCATTTTAAATATGCTGCAAGTATCTAGGTGGTAATCTATTATTTTATTATTTTGCTTCACGAAGCGTAAGCCAGTTTTAGTGCAAATTTTTTTCAAAGGGAAGGAAAGAAAAAGCTCTTCTACATTTATTACATGTATTGCAAAAGTTTTGTTTTATTGGTTTTTGAATTTTGTACAAAAGTAAAAATATTTAAGAATTGCTCAAAATAATGGTTTCCCCCATTCAATTGCAATTTTTATATCTACTTTAGATGAAGACTTAACAACATATATGCCTTTTGTCATTGGAATCCTACGTCCAACTGTAAAGCAATCAAAGGAACGAAGTCCCCTGAAGTGGAACCAACGAAACAGGACCAATTGACGGAATTCTACTGGTGTTAAAATCTTCTGTTGACCTTCACAATTTAATTGCTGCAAAGCAAACCGAGTACTCAAAGTATGGTATACCTATCAAACCCTTCCTATTGTTATTCTTGAGGGAGTCCCATTAAGATGCTCATCATATGTCTACATAAATGGCATATATTCACCCGTTTAATCGCCCTCATTGCTCTTGATTTGTTTGTTTTTAAAAAACATTCCTGTTTAAATGCTAACTACCCTTTACATGCAAAAGATTTCCTGGGATTTTTTCCAGCTTTTTTGTATATAAAATGAAAACTAAATATGACGAAATATTTTGCATCGGCCAAAAATTTAGCTGAAGCAGTAAAAATGTTGTAAACTGGAATAAAAAAAAAATACTCGAGAAAAAATTAAAAAATTTATATCTTTATCGTTAAAATTAAACATGCCTAAGATTTTGATTCACTTGGATTTGACTTAAAAAAACCATTGCCACAGGCACATTGGAAATTGAACGGTTAGTTGGATAAAATTATAATGGGTTTTTTTATAGGGAAATATGGTTTTTTTTGGGACAAGATTTTTCTCCCTATTTTCGGTTTAATTAAAAGTGCATCCTGTACCACCTATTATTTTCTTTTCTCTGCTGTCCATTAAAAAAATTATTATTTTGATGAACATTATTATTGGGTACTTTGTTTCCTTAACCTCTGAGCCATTTTTTTTTTGTGAAAAGAGCTAACTTGCCACATTTATTTCCAACTGTAATAAAAACAGTACTACAGGTGAACAATAAAATTTACTTATAGGTATGGTCATAATACATATCAATTACCTGTATGTGTCTTAAACGTTTATATCAAAAATAAAATTTATCTTTTATTATTAGAAATTACTCTATTTATGGAATACTTTTAATTGATTAGACAGGGTGTTCGAAAACATAATTTTGTATGAGCGTTGCTGAAAGACTATTCAAAAATAACTCAACGATTTTGTGTCTCTTTAAAAGGGGGAAAGAAATTTTTTTTAACCATAATACATTGCATGCTCACGGTATACTTGTATAATATAACAAAGTATCTGTGCACACAATTAAAAGTATCTGCAATCTGCAAGGGGGGGGGGGATTGTTTTGGAAAACCTTAAAAACTTAGTCCCCGGTATTCCGGAAAAACACAGGATTTCGATTTTATCAGGTTTTTTTTTTTTGACAAGATTACTTTTAGATGTGTGCCAGAACTTTGTAATTTTATACAAGTATGCCATGCGCATTGTTCGTTTTAAAGGGTCCAAAAAAAACTTTGTATTTTCTCATTAATTATAATCATTTAGTTATCTAGAGAGCTTTTCAGTAATGCTCATTCAAAATTTTATTCTTTTTTGAACACCCTGTATAATTAAAAATGGAAATTCTACATAATAGCACATGCTTTTTTTTTTTATTCTAACAATACTTGAACCAAAATTGTTTCCTTTACATAATCCTTTTGCAAAAACTCATCTCCTCTTTTCTTCTCTCAATTATATTTTGAAGAAAAATTTTTTTGTAATTTTTTTATTTTTTTTTATCTACACTGCTAAAAAACAATTAAGGGATAATTTTGCGTATTTTTGTCGACCATTTCAGAACTAAAATTCAAGGAGAAAAAAATGGAATCATAATTTTGAATAAATTAAGCAAACAATTTTTTCAAAACTTTATTTTGTTAAAAAAAGTTAATATAAATTTTTTAAACATCTAAAATAAAAGCGTGAAGAATTTAGGGTTAATTTATTTCATAAATTTTTTTGGGGGGTGAATTTCCTTTCCTGTTTTTACATTTTTTTATTTAATTAAAAAAAAACATTATTTAATTCTTCAAACAACACGTTCTTTCATATAACGATAATAAGGGCGAAATCACTTTTTTAAGAAAAAATTTGCTGCTGATGATTCCAAATGGAATCATTGGGTAAAAGGGTTTAAACCATAAGTTCCCTTAATTCTTTTGAGCAGTGTATATATATATTTTACTTTGTTGTTTCAATTGTGTTTTTTTGTTCTTGTTTCACTGTCTAATAAATGGAAGATTAGTTTAAATCTTTGCTTTCCTTTTTTTTAAATAATTCAAACAAATTTTACTTTGAATTAGTATATTAATTTAAAAAAATTTTTATAATTTAGTAATTTTTCATAAATTAGCAATTTTACAATGTTCAAAAAGTCTAGTTTTTGTATGTAGTTGTTTTTACCCCAAATTACAAACACCTCATTTTTGTGCCTCCAGGTGTTTTTTACACATTTCACAGGGTCCCAAAAATAAAACATAAAAGCGTATAAATAAAACATAGCTGGTATATCGATGCAACTCCCCTGAAAAAATTTTGAAGCTGGAGAAAAGGTCCGAAAATCAGGGTTTCACTGTACTTCCAGACATTTTATTTTTCTCAATTGTTAAACAGGGTTTTTCTGATTGTAAAGATAAAAAATAACTGATCAGTTTTTAGACGCACAAACCATATCTCAAATGAAAAAAACAACCAGTTTATTCTGGTAAATTTATCAACATTGTTTAATATTACCAGCTTATTTGGTAGCGATTACCTTTTTTGTACAGTAATAATACCAAATTACCTACCAAACAATGTGGTTTACTAATCTCATTTGGTAATTTAATTTTGTGCACGGCAATAATACTACTGTATAAAGGTTAAAAAAAACCCCCTTTACGGTAATGAAAAACACTACATACGGTAATGAAACACTACATACGGTAATGAAACACATATATGGTAAAAAAACCACTACAAAATGGGTAAAACCACTAATAAAGTAATAAAACCAAATGCGCTACCGAACATCATGGGAATGAAACCTATTTTTCTAGTAATTTTACCATAAAGTCATTACCAAACAGATTTCTGGTAGATAAAACCCCAATTATTTGGTGTTTCCATATGAGCCAGAAAATAAAGGTTAAATCTACCGGATTCTGGTAGTTGGACTAGAATTTTTTTTTCAGTGTAGATATAGCTACCCACACCCATTATACACTCTAAAACAATGACCTTCGAACAACCGACCAGCTTATAAATTATTTATAAAAGAAATTGCCTATTTGGCAAATTTTTTTGTTAATAATTTGGCGAGTTTGGCAACGTATTTGGCGAAAAAATAAAGACATAAAACACTAAAAAGTCTAGTGCGATGGCCTTTATTAACCATCATAGTTCGTAATGCTTAACTATACATTTATTTTCTTAAATATGCATACATGCAGTCAAAAAATGAAAAATCAATGAAAAAATCATCAATAAACCCACAATAAAACCGGGAATGAAGACTGGCGGGAAAAACGTCCCCTTGAAACATGTCAATTATTTTTTTAAATAATGAATTTAGTTTTGAAAGTAATGGCAAAAGAATAAAATAAACATTTTGAATTTTAAATGTTTTCGTTAAAAGTTTTTTTTAATTTTTTTTAGCCGATGGCATCAGGAAAGAGAAAAAATGATCGGTTTGAGCGAAAGTGGTGTATTTTTTTCAGAAAATTTGAATTTTTTCTAAAAATTTTAACAAATATTATTATATACACAAACAAATATTATATATTGAAAATTATTAAAATACCTATAATGACTATCTTGAAACACATTTTTTAATCGGCATTTATAAATAAAAGTTACTTAATTAAAAGATAAACTCCCCTGTTTTGGCTGTAGTGGGAATCACGAAAA